>CAJQZM010032356.1:0-18586 GCA_907164665.1 Colias nastes | reverse complement strand
TATACTAAAATGACTTTTTTTTTAACGTTGCTAGCTCCCGTACGATAGGAGTAATTGTATTCTATGCTCAGGCTCCTGGCTCAGTAGCATAGAGTAATATAATTTATACTGCTCAGTAGCCTGTAGCGTGCCGTGCTGACTGCTGTAGCCGAAGTTGACAATTGACATTTGTTTGTATTCGTAACGTGAGTAACGTGACGAACAACACGGGGAACGCCCGAACGCATAAAAATAAACCGCGAAGTAACTTTTGCTCATGGTTAAAGCATTGGTGAATAGTTAATACATTTATTATAAATAATAGTGAAACTTAATCATGGATCTTATTGAAAATACTTCAAAAATGTCCATCAAAAGGTATTTATTATTCATTAAATTAGCCCTCTTACTGTCGTATTTAACAAAATTAAACAGATCATTAATGTACTTCGCATTATTTTAGTAATGGTGAAAGTAAAATGGATCAAAAACGAGAAGATTATATTGAGTGGACAGAATATTTCATGGCAATGGCATTTTTGGCGGCAAAGCGTAGCAAGGATCCACATTTCCAAGTCGGCGCATGTGTAGTTAATAAGGAAAACAAAATTGTCGGAATTGGGTATATATTTTTTATTCTTACTTTAAATAAATGGATAAACTGTACTTTATTGGCCGTCGAGTTAAGTGTCGACATTAATTTATCAATTATTTATAAATATGAACTGTACAAACCCAAACAGTAGGTTAGGTTACAAAACTGTATGATAATTTGCCCACTCGACTACCAAAAATGGTAAAAATCTGACGTAAACTCTAAAACTTGTGTCTGTTACCCACCTTCAAAGGGGGAGTTGGCCCTTCCTGACGAATATTTCATATTAAATATAAAAAGGTACTAATCCCTTTTATTAAAATTGTTAACTTATTGTTCAGATATAACGGAATGCCTATTGGCTGTAGTGATGATCAATTTCCTTGGGGAAAAAACACTCCATCACCTCTAGATAGTAAATCTCTTTATGGTAAGTTTTCTCTTACAATAAATAATATATTTAGCATGATTAATTTAGTAACAAAGCTTCTACAAACCTAAACAAAAATTCAATATCTGGCTTATCTACACAGAAATCTTAATTTGTATTGGAAATATAAATCAATAACTAAAAGACTTCATATAATTACTTTGATTGCAGTATGCCACGCAGAAATGAATGCAATACTTAACAAAAACTCAGCGGACGTCAAAGACTGTACCATATATGTAGGTCTATTCCCTTGTAACGAGTGTGCTAAAATAATCATACAGTCTGGGATCAGTGAAGTTGTTTATCTGTCTCATAAGGGCTGGGACAAACCTAAGTATGCTGCATCAAAGATTATGTTTGATGCTGCTGGAGTTAAATATTGGTGGGTAAAGTTTTTATATAATATTGACTACTTGATTGTTCAAAAATCCTGTGATGAGTTTTTTTATTGAGTAAAATGTAGGCTAGAACTTTTTCGATAAAAATATCACTTGGATTTTTCTTGTTTTTGGTCCAACTGTTTCTGTTTTTTGATATTTAAAAAAAAGAAAAATATGAGACTTAATCTTCAAATATCTAAAATATTTTAGTTCTCTCACAGAACATTAAAAACAAATAGAAGTGCTATAATGTCATAATTACTATGAAAACCAGTGTCGCCAAACCCACACATTTAAACCGATAGTTATACAGTACACTACAAGTAATCTATGCCTTTGATTGGACAGCTTAATTTGAGTAAAAACTGACTTAGGTTATAAATTCAGCATTTCAATATGTACCCTAACGCACCATGTTACGGTTTATTTTAGTATAACATCCCTAGGTATATTAGCTGTTTTGTTTCTCATTGCACAGAAATTCCAAATTCGAAAACATCCAGCTACTCCACAACAGAGGGCGTTAGTTTTCGATAGATATAACTTTGAACCTCAACACATAGAGATAAGGTTGAAATTTGTGTCACTCAACATTAATGACATTAACTTGATATTTATCTGATGCTATGCCCTGAGGGATGTCAGCCTTGTTATCGATAATTATAATATTATCGATAATTATTATAATATTTTTTGTGTATTTTTTTTTCTTTCTATTATAATATGGGGATTCCGGTTCCGGTGGTCATACTGTAAACAAGTGCGTCACGAAGCTCCGTAATTAAATATTTAAACCAGTGGTAAAGAGTGATCGAACAGTTGTGCCGAGTCACAAAAGTATCACAGAAACACAAATAAGCAATATCCGCAAGTGAAAACAGTGCAAAGTTACAAGTTTGGGCAAGAAAATATCAAATTTCATTTGACAACACAACCTAAAAAGTGAGAATCACGATCATATTATCATAGACAAGAGACCATCTGTCATCAAACTGTCAAACGTCACCGTCACTTGTGGAGTTGTCAGTAACAAATTCCAAAAGCTACTAAAAGCAGTGTTGCCACATCAAGAATTAAAATTACCTCAAAAATGGATGCAAACATAGAACTATTATTATTGAAAATGGAGGAAAAGATGAAACAACAAACTTTAGAAATAACAACAGCAGTGACGAAAAGCGTTATGGAAGGGATAGATATAAAACTTAAATCCCTAACAGAAGAGAACGAAGTCCTGAAAAGTAAAGTAGCAACTATGGAACAAAAAATTAACTCGCTTGAAAAAGATAAGAGGAAGAACAATCTAGTATTCTATGGAATAGACGAATCAGGCAAAA
Organism: Colias nastes; assembly: GCA_907164665.1. Classification (NCBI taxonomy): domain Eukaryota; kingdom Metazoa; phylum Arthropoda; class Insecta; order Lepidoptera; family Pieridae; genus Colias; species Colias nastes. Next base: position 15,862 of record CAJQZM010032356.1, on the reverse strand, counting down.
CAGAAAACGAGTTAGTAGATTACTTAAAGGAAATTATAATCGAAACTGGAATACCTATGGACAGCCAAGAGATAAGTAATATATATGGAATAGGCCAAAAGACTAAGAACAAAAACCGCCCGGTCGTTGCTACAGTCACAACTATTTGGAAGAAACATACAATACTTAAGAATAAGTCGAAACTCCCGCCAGGAATTTATGTAAATGAGGACTTTCCTAAGGAGGTACTAGAAATAAGGAAGCAACTGAAGGAACAAGTAAAGGAAGAGAAACAGAAAGGAAATATTGCCTACATTAACTATGATAAGCTGGTAGTGAAGAAACCTTCAGACAAAAACAGAGAAAAAAGAAAGCGAGGAGAGTCAGCCTCCCCAAACACACCAATGCAGAAAAAAGTGACCCTGGAAAGTGAACCAGTATTATCACAAGCGGGAAGCTCAGCAAAGGAAATGATAAAACCTAGCATACTCAAATACATTAAGAATGGAAGAACAGCTTCACCTGCAGAAACTCCAAAAAACTAATGATGGGCATAGGCAACCGGAACCAAAATATGTCAAAATGCACAAACATGTCAAAACAAACAAACAAAAATCGCATCCCAATCCGGCCGGTCACCGTGGGAGAAGCAGACCAAAACCCTCCAAATACAAATAGTAACAACAGCATATTATTATACAACTTAAAGACACAAACACAACAGAATACAATCCGAAATGGACTTGTAGTGCCACCAGCCCGACAAACCAAAAGATGCGAAGTATTCAATGTAGCAACTCTAAATGTGAGAACCCTCAGGACACAGGAAAGCTTGATGGAGCTGGAAAAAGCACTAGAAGACATAAGACTAGACATATTAGGTATAAGCGAAATGAGGAGACTAGGCGAAAAAATTGAAGAGCATAAAGATTACATCCTATTTCAAAAGGGAGAAACGCCAGGCCAAAGAGGAGTGGGCTTCATAATCAAGAAATCTCTAAAACAATATATACAAGAACTTAATGGTATCTCCGAAAGGCTGGCATTGCTGATCATCAAATTCCCAGGATACAAGAAGCAATGGGCAATAATGCAAGCATACGCACCTACAGAACAAGCGGAAAAATCAGCAATAGATGCCTTTTACGAGGAAATTTCACTAGCAGTAAAAACCAACTCTGACAAACACATAATCTTAATGGGAGATTTCAACGCTCAGGTGGGTGGAAGGCAAAACAGCGAAGAACATGTTCTTGGAAAGTATGGACAAGGAAAGAGAAGTCAAAACGGAGAGAAGCTAATCAACTTTTTAATGGAACACAACTTAACTGTGATTAACTCAATTTTTAAGAAAAAGATAAAAAATAAGTGGACTTGGATCTCTCCGGATGGATCGTACAAAAACGAGATTGACTACGTAATAAGCAGCTACCCAAAGGCATTTACAGATACCACAGTTATATCTAAGCTCAATTTCAACACAAATCATCGAATGGTAAGAAGCTCTCTCAAAAAACACCCAAATAAAACTTCCCGGACGCATATTAAAAATTATGTGACAGAACAGCTCAAAGCTGACTACAGCAGCTTTAACACAAATTACCTAGAAGACATGGAGAACGTTATAATGAGTGGTGCAAATAACGTGAGAGAAAAATATAGTCTCCTTGAGAAACAGCTACAGAAATATGTGACCACAAACAGAAACCAAAACCACAACAAATACCAACTTAGTGACAAAACTTTAGAACTAATCAATGAAAGAAAAGAACTAATATCCAACCAAATAGGGAAAGAAAATATAAAATTTATAACAGAACTAAGCAAGAAAATAAGAGAGAACATAAGGAAAGACCGAAAGATGAAAAGATTACAAACCTTAGAATTCCACATATCAAGAACAGGAGGCGTTAAAAAAGCATTAAGTGAACTAAAAGAGACAGGGAAAGAGTGGATACCAAGACTGAAAAAGAGATCGAAGACCACCTCGAAGCGAAAAACTATTAAGGATGCAGCAACAGATTTCTACCAACAGTTATACGCAGAACAAGAACCATCCAAAATTAGTAAATGTTGCAATACAGATGACGAAGAAACCATTCCTAGCATCTTACAGAAAGAAGTGGAGCAGGCCATTACAAGCCAAAAGATGGGCAAAGCACCAGGGCCAGATAAAATAACTAACGAACTAATAAAAGGAACAATGGAAGAGTTAGTACCAGTTCTGACCAAAATATTCAACGAGATCTTGACAAATGGCTATATCCCAGAACAATGGACCAAATCCCATATAATATTATTATACAAAAAAGGAGATAAGGAAGACATTGGTAATTATAGGCCCATAAGCCTAATGTCAAATGTATACAAGGTTTTTGCAAAACTTATACTAAATAGAATCACCCCAATGCTTGACGAACAGCAACCGACTGAACAGGCGGGCTTCAGAAAAGGTTTTTCAACTTTAGATCATATCCACACAGTCAAGCAGGTGTTGGAAAAATACAATGAATACAACAAAACCTTATATATAGCCTTTATAGATTATGCCAAGGCCTTCGATAGCATAAAACACGAGTACATATGGGAGACATTAAAACAACAAGGAGTACCGGCAGTATACATTAACATCATAACAAAAATCTACTCAAACAGTAAAGCCAGAATCCAATTAGAGTCTCTAGGTAGAGAATTCAACATAGAGAAGGGGGTGAGACAGGGGGACCCGCTCTCACCCAAACTATTTTCCGCAGTTCTTGAGAATATTTTCAGAAAATTAGACTGGGAAAATTTCGGTCTAAATATAAACGGAAAAAAATTGAACCACCTCAGGTTTGCGGACGACTTAGTCCTTTTCGAGGAAAACCCCAAAAATTTAGAAGTCATGATTCAAGGCCTAAACATTGAAAGTCTGAAAGTCGGATTAAAAATGAACGCCGAAAAAACTAAACTTATGACAAATGACCAAAAAACGAACATAAAAATTGGATATAAACATCTCGAATATGTCGAACAATACACATACCTGGGACAGATTATTTCTACCACGGAACAAAATATAAAAGAGATAAATCTGAGAATAGCTATAGGGTGGAAAAAGTACTGGGCCCTAAAAGAAATAATGAAGTCTAAAGACCTTGGAATGGCGATAAAAACAAAAACTTTTAACACATGCATACTGCCGTGTCTGACTTATGGCTGCGAGACCTGGTCATTGACCAAATCGCTCAGGGAAAAACTAGCAATATGTCAAAGGGCAATGGAGCGAAGTATGACAGGCGCACGAAGACAGGATCGGATTAGAAACACCATTCTAAGATCGAAAACGAAATTGACGGATATACTCAAAAGAATAGACAAACAAAAATGGCGATGGGCAGGGCACATGATGCGTGACAAAAATGAGAAATGGAGCAAGGCTACAACAGAGTGGTACCCAAGAGATGGAAAACGAAATAGAGGAAGGCAAAAAGTAAAATGGGAAGACGATCTGAAACTGACGGCAGGTGCAAAGTGGAGAAGGGTGGCAAATGACAGAAGCCAGTGGAAGTTTTTGGAGGAGGCCTATGCCAACAGGCACACTGAAATTAGAGACATATTGTAAAATAAACTAAAATTTATTTATGTATAGTGTTAGATTATGTTGAATTGTTTACTGATTTCAGAATAAAGGGCTTTATTATTATTATTATTATTATAATATATGAATTATGAGTATAGTATTATGTGTCACATTTTGGAGTATGTTTATTACTACTAAGTACGTCTTTTCATATTATTATGATTAAATAAAAAACCGAATAGAATAGTATTAATCTATATTTACAAAATACAAACAGAAAATATGCATTATTTTAAATCTTGGAACTGCCATAGGTTTGCTGTATCGGTGGCCTTTGTTAGACCGCTTAGTGCTGTTCGGCATCCAGTTAACTCGTCACGTTGCATTTATCCATTTCTCTTTTAAATTAGCCTCTTTGGTAAATCTATAAATAAATTGGACAAATGAAAGCTAAGGAAAAATAAAATAAAATTTAATATTTATAATGTTTGTCTTTTCTAAAGTATCGATACTGTCGATATGCGCCACAAGCATCACTAAAGCGACATTCGTTTGTTTATTGCAATAATATTCCAGAAAGTCTTGTTTGCTGTTCAATCTATAATAGTACTAATTTCTTACGGATTAAGGTTCATTTTGACTAGATATTTGTATACAATTTTGACAAATTACAAGCGAAGTTATAACATAAAATATTATATGTAAAATAAATAAAAATAAGACTTACCGATGGTATGAAATGCCTTCATTGCTGATATTATTTCGTCTGCTATCATTTTTGCACTCTAATACCGAACAACACGTCCTAATTAATGAATAAATATGGAAAAAAGGTTTGACAGCTGACAACCGACTCGAATATTTTTCTGCGCACAACTGAGAGCAAGTTAGGTGATCTTACCTTACAAGTGACACGTGGGCCACGCCCACATCACACTTCTATCTACTTTACTGTTCTGTGAGTTCTCTATTTAATAATTTTTGGAAAAAAATTCCTATAAAACATTTGATTTCCGATGTGGAAAATAAAGATAAATTTTATATTTTCATTGTTCTAGGAACAATTGAGTGTATTTGGAATGAAATGACTTTTGATGCCCTTCTGTTATCTATTTTTTTTTTTTATGATTGAAATTAAGATACCTGATCCAGTTCTTTGATAACTAATTTGTACATGATAATTTTTAATGTAGGTCTTATGTATTAGAAGATATTTTAATAAAACTGTTCTTTTTCCAGGCAATACAAACCAAAAAATGATAAAATAGAAATAAGGTTTACCAACATCAATGAGGCGCTATCATAATAAAATTATTGAGGATAGAATAATTATACAATTAGTATAAACAAATATACAATCGATTACTTAATAATAATAAGACATAATTTAATGTAATAAGTATGACATTGTTTTTAAATAAAACAGAAATAATTTTGTAAAATAAAATTTTATTACTTTATGTACAAGACGACAGGGTACAAAATACTCCAATAATTGGAAAACAACAAGACCATAACACAACATTTTACGCGAAATAAAGTCCCTGAGCAGAACAGGACGCTGTTTTGGATTGAAAAATAAAAAGGAAAATTATAATTAGGATACAATGTATATATTATAAAGTCGCCGTTCTGATGCCAGGAAGACAAATGTTCAGTCTGAAACACGAAAAGCTTTGTCAAATTTTATGATATTTTTAGGTAAGAGTGCCTTTCCACAGATTATATTTCGACAACAACAAAAAAATTAGCTCAAAGCTATGAAATCTATTTATTTTTATATGAGTTCTTGTATTGTGAATAGGCACCCTTATAACAAATAATCATCTATTTTCTATGAGTAAAAGAATCATAATTAAAAATTTAAAATATTCTTCAAAATTGCTAATCGTGTATAAGACAAGTTGTAACCGATATTGACTAACATTGTGTTATTATGTATAAATTGTGTAAAATAAATCACTTTGTTCTATATCATTTTGTGATTACAATTCTGATAATATTGTAGTATCATATCATTGTTTATTGTCCAAATATTATTCGAGCATCAATATAATAATTTTAATTTTGCAATCATATTTTATGTGATCAGAGGTGTTAAAACGGTGCCAAAATTTGAAATCCAAATTTCTAATGAACAGATAATAAAATTAGACATTACACAGAAAACTATTAAAGAAATATTTTTCTTATCAATGTGTTTGTTCTCATTTACCTCTAAACACAGAATTAGCATGTAATCTAAAAGAAAAATACTGAAGGCATGTCTTCCATTTTTCATTATTATAAAAGTGTTTAATAGAATCCGTCCAATTTCTATAATATTATGTCCTTACAGCAGTCAATAAACGAGTCGACAAATGTATCGAACTAACTGTATATTACAGTAAAAACTTAAAAGTAATCTTTTATTTACAAAGCGAACCTCGATTCAGTTATAATTATTGCGTGAGGTCTAAAAACTTACTTTTCACACATTATTATATTTATACATTAAAACCCAGCGATTTAAATACAATTATCTTATTTATAAGTTGAATATTGTTGAACACTTGAGGCCACACAGCTTAACAAATTTAAAGAAACGTCAACGAATATTAATTATACGAACAAAAAAAAACTGCAAAATTACGCAAAAGCTACATGAGGGAAGGTAAAATAGCTACAGATTCAACAAGAAGGTTGGGAAGCGAAATACTTAAAACTAAATACAAGGAACATTTCAATTGCAACGTGTAAATTCTAATGATGAAATGAGAAATGAAATTTGCTTGTAACAGATCACCTACCCGTAGCCAATCGGTAGTTCCCGTTGTAAATAAGCCGCAGATAATAAAAGCCCTTGATCGCTGAAAACTAAACACACATCCTTTCATTTATCCTTTGTGACACTGCACACCCCAAAACCAATATTTGATCATGTCTGCCTTACAATAATATTTGCTATTAATATACTTTATCTGGGATTAAGAGAAAATTCATTAAAAACTTTTTGGTGTTTTGAGAAATTTATTCAGCTTGTTCGTTATTCGAACAGAGATACCATCTCCAATAATTTTATTCTATTCATTAACGATTTCTGCTTTATCATACCAAAAAGGTACATCGTAGGCCTTGCCATAATCCTATTTTTCTTGACAATTTTATTAAAATTTTATAACTAAGTTACACAATTCAAATCACAAAACTTTATAAAAAATTAATTTCTCTTCAGGTGACATACAAAATCAAATAACACAGCACATTATTTTCCAATAGGATCAATTTAAAAATACATTCGATCTGTCAACCACAACACAATTCCGTTATAATTTATTCAAAAACTGACGCAAACACCATTACAACACAATGTTACCGCTTTAAAAAATCCTTGTTCTATGGCAAGGCCATGCCAGGGCTGTCACCCTGAAGTTTTAGAATCACCGATTCAAGAATAAAATTACTGCAGATGTATCACATAGTCCTCAGTTGTTGATATTAATCTCCTTAGGCTGTAGGGGGGTTTCGTCCACGTGGTCGGGCTCCTGGGGGGAGGGGGGCTTGAACGCGATCGCGTACGGGAACTTCTTCCGGCAAGCTTCTATGTACTCCTCTATTTCTTTGTCGCACGGCCCGAAGTCGCCGTTTCTTAGACTCTCTAATACTTCCACGCAGCCCTGGAATAGATGTGTTTCGTTTTTTAATAATGTAGACTGAATTTTTTAAATTACTTAAGAAATATAAGTACGTCAATGTGGACGTATACTTTATTATTTGCAGGTCCAAACGCATGTATATTATGGCGTAGATCTCTAATTGTTACATTTATGTGTAAGTTTGAGTTATATGTGGCTTTTATTATGTGTAAATGTTGTATAGTTTAGGTTTCAATATATGTATCCTTTATGTACTTTTCTCTGTGGTGCACAATAAAGAATTTTTGTTTGTTTGTTTGTTTGTTTCAAGATGTATACGTGAGCATGTCACTACGTATATTTACTTATCCTAAGCGGAGCGGGTATGTGCATATTACGTGTGTGTATGTCATTGCACTTGCAGACGTTATGCGCGTATATTTGCAGTGGTATATATTGCGGATAGCGCAGGCGGCGCCTGTGTAGCGCGCGTACCTATTAATATATTACTATTATATTTACCTGCAAATTGTAGTTAGTGCCAATGCGCGTGTGTGTGTGGTGTGTAGGTACGTATTTATGCGGTGGCGTGGCGCGAGTGTACATCTATACGGCTCCGGCGTCCTACGTCCAACGTCACACACGTACGCAACTGTATATTGCACGCATACCGTGTGTGTGTGTGTGTGTGTGTGTGTGTGTGTGTGTGTGTGTGTGTGCACCGCATGTACAATACGAGCAACGTAACTTGGCGGGCCTGAAGTTCGCGCAGAAGGCTGCGCACGAACGTTTTTTAGGAAAGAAATGGTGGCATGAGGCGGCGTGCGAGGGGCGGAGATCTAGGCTAGGGATTGACTCTATGTAAACACAATCATCACTTTATTCGATCAAATATCGCAATCGATTTTTATCGATTTGAAATTTATTGATTTTTGTTTATATGAGACTAGCTTACCGCCCGCGGCTTCGCCTGCTTTGTCTAAAACCTAATAAATTATATACTAAAACCTTCCTCTTTAATTACTCTATCTATTAAAAAAAACCGCATCAAAATCCGTTGCGTAGTTTTAAAGATTTAAGCATACAAAGGGACATAGGGACAGAGAAAGCGACTTTGTTTTATACTATGTAGTGATACGTACCTGTATGGTGCAGGTGGGCGAGGCGAGCGCGGTGGCGGTGCGCCTCGCGGTCGCGGCGCGCTCGGGCACGAGGCGGGTGAGAGCACGCGCTCCCCACAGCGCGCCGGCTTGTGACTGCACCCCCCCACCCGCCATGAACTCCTCCGCCATCGCGAGCGCGCTGCGGCCGCGGAACATCTGCAATGTGACGAAAAACACGATTAAAATATCAATCTATAAACTATACACCGTCAATCTCACATCCATCCGTCTCACAATCAAAGCAAATTCAAAACTGTGCATGCTATGCATTCTAAATAAAAAAATCAAAACTATACGAAATTTGAAACAGAAAAACGAGACAAGCCAGTTAATTCAAAAAATTTCTAATGGTACGGGAGCTAGCAACGTTTTAAAAAAAGTCATTTTAGTATAGTTGGGTTTTTGATATACTGTTTCTCTTGCTATTTCGGTTAGAGTCCGGGCTGTCTGGCTGGCGGTAGTGGTTGCGTTTATTAGTGCGCACAGGAAAATATACTTAACTTTAAAGTCATTTATTAACCCGTAATTTTTAATCTTTTGCCTTTAGATAGATCCATCAGACATAAATTTTTTATCGCAAGACGTTTTTTTCGTTGTTAAATAGGTGCCATACGCAATTTTTTTTTTCAAAATAATTAAAATGTCATCGAAATAAGTGAAATTCCATCAACATGAGTCCCAGTGAAGGATAAGTAATCACTGTGTTACTTATACTATATATAATACTAGCGACCCGCCCCGGCTTCGCACGGGTGCAATGGCGGCCGGCCGGTACCGCCGCAAACGCTACGTCCCGCAATTTTTAAATTTGTAATATCTTCGAAAATATTCACTTAAATCATACGGTGTAAAGGGCCATATAGACACAATATACAGATACATACAGTAAGGAAACTTCATACAAAATGTTCGAAATGGCTCCCCCCCCATCAAGCGTACGAGGCGAGGGTATTGAGGGGGATCGATAGTAGCGGGTGACACATCCACAGATTTTGAATGACAAAGATACATAGTATAGAAAAAAGTTTAAAGTGATGTCATTTCACATTAAATAAATATCGATTGTTTCAGTTTGTAGCCCTTTCAATAAATATATTTTTAAATACCGTATCTGACTACAAGTTAAAAAGAGACTATTTTTTAATTTCTATAGATATTAGGAGTCCAGTCTGTTTAAAGATCGCATCTATTTTTTACGCAATCTAGAAGAGCACAAAAATCTAAAAAAATGGAAACCTTAAAAAATCTTGTTTAAATTTATGTGCATAATTACGTAAATATTAGGGAAGAAAAAGATAGATATTATAATTATTGTATTTTTATCGATACGTGACTTTACCACTTTGTCAAGCACTAAGCCTGTCAAACTATTTTCTTTTTCATCCTAAAACAAAAAGGTGGAGGTTCTATGCTCGTATAATAATAATTTTAATTTATTTTTGCATATTTTGTGTTTTTTAATTTAATTTAATTTATCGTTTTAATAAAAATAATTTAGTAGGTATACCTACATACAAGTATTGTTAGTTCTGGTTTAAAATAATTATTATTGAATATATGTATCATACAAATATCAAGCATTATAAATAATTTAGGTACATTAAATAGCCTTCGGCGTCCATAACAAAACAAGATTTCGAAATATAGCACTGATAAAAACGTATTTACTTTTACAAGGTGTATTAATTCGGATTGTTCTTCTTCTAAATTCTTGTAAATTCATATTTAGGCTACACCATTTTTGTATTTTAACGGGTTTGAATCTCAAAATTACCACAAAATCTACTGTGAAAAAAAAGCAAACAGAAATATACAGGCCGAATTGATAACCTCCTCCTTTATTTTTGAAGTCGGATAAATATCAAAAAGGTAACAGCCCTATAGCTATACGTCATAATTTCATCGCAGGGGCTTAGTTTCCTAACTGTATGTACGTAGTATTATATATCTGTCAACTGTGATATAGATCTATATTAAATGAACAATGTATTCAAGGTATTTAATTGGTTAAGGATTAATGCTGTATTGGTTAAAATCGCTTCGAAAATTAGCCATTATTTGTCGTAAAAAGTAAATGACAAAAAAAGTTATTGTGGGTTATGCATAAGAGATAGACAAATACCATCACGGACTTTTCTGTAGACCTTTTCAATGTGTACAATACTTAGTACATTATTTTGATAAAACTCGTAGGGTTCAGCCTGCGTTTGCAATGTAAGCGGAAAAAATGTAATTATTTACGACATCACATTAGAAACCTCAAAAATAACAGTACTTCTCCACTATTTAATGGATGTTATTATACATATAAACCTTCCTCTTGAATCACTCTATCTATTAAAAAAAAACGCATCAAATTCCGTTGCGTAGTTTCAAAGATTTAAGCATACAAAGGGACATAGGGACAGAGAAAGCGACTTTGTTTTATACTATGTAGTGATTCATTTTACTATTTACAATTTTTTTGCAACAATCTACCACGGTGCCTCCTTTTCCCAACGAACCTCAAATAGGACGTTAATGTAAACTTGATTAAAACCAAATATCATCAAATTCATATTAATACCCAGAAGTGTAATAAATATGAAACCATCTATTAAAAATATTAGTTTACTAATTATTCAATATAAGTATTAAAAAAGGATAATATAAGTAATAAAGTTATTACTTACCTTTTAAGCGGACTCATGTTGATGTAATTTCACTTATTTCGATGACATTTTAACTATTTTGAAATAAAAAATTGCGTATGGCACCTATTTAAGGTGATTGCTACGATCTGTTCCCAGCCAATGTCCCGCTAGATGGCGCTGAATTCTACATTTCTAGTTTATTTGAGTTTTTGCGTAATTGGAAAAGATTAAGGTCGTAGGAATAGTCATGGCGGTTACTGAATATTATATTTTATTGAAATATGTCATATCATTGCCTTAAAATCCACCCAATTCGGTAAAAAAATGCATTATAACATCTGTCATTGCATACAGGGTCGTTTACACACACAGACGTATACAAAAATGATAAAGATTTAAGTCTAGATGGCGTGAATGTAAAACAAGTAGGATTGTTATAAAAATAAAAGTTATATTTGTTGGCGTAAACTATTTTGTTGTAATTTTGGGAAATAAATAATGTCAAAATTGATTACAATAAAACGCAGTTTTATTTTATTACATTACACTATTGTTTTTTTTTATCAAAACATGTATTTGAAGTAGCATATACCTATGATATAATATTATGCTAAGAATAATTATTCATACAACAACAAATCTAAAACACTATTTACTATGGAAAAAAACCAGGAAGGTGAAAAAGATATTTACGATTTCGACGCACTCGACTTTTAGTAAAATATAGTAGGTAAAAATTAAACAATGGTAATGTAAATTCTAAACAAACTACTACCAAAATACAATTAGAACAAAAATCATTTGACTTGTTTATTTCACCCAGAGGCCAGAGGCGGCTCGTGACAAAATTGTATAGGTGTTCACTTGAAATAAAACAACGAAAATACAATAGCGTTCGGGATGATTTATTACAAAAAAATGAGCACCACATTTTATAAATGTCTATAACACTAAAAATTACAAAGTACAGGCTATTTCAAAACGAATTCAATGACTAGGTATCAATAATTAGTAAATCACCGAATTTGCATTCGCGAGCGTAGGTATCCATAGTGTTTGTCACTGACGGTCACTGACCTCTATAACTTATAGTTATAGAGGTCAGTGGTGTTTGTTGTGTAAACATGTATGTATTTGAGTAGTTAGTAGCATATTATATTCTGAATTTCTGATCCATGCCTATTCACTCAAAACTAATAACACTAATGATTTGTAACAGTAAATTATTTCAATAGGTAGGTATTTGAACATTTCCCAACAAGACGTAAGAATAATTATTCGTAGGTATACAAGATACAATAACAAATCTAATACACTATTTATTATTTTATTATTTACTAGCGGTCCGCCCCGGCTTCGCCCGTGGTACATGTTTACGTTTTCTCTCCATAAGAAGTAATAGCTAGAGAGCTAGCGCAAAGCTACCTGTATGTATTTGACCAGACCTGGATTTTTGTGTGTTGATTCCCCTAATAATACCTACTATACATGAGATGAGGAGTCACTAAGCCCAGAGTGGTGGACGGGGCGCGCGCTTAGGTAAGACAGGTGGAAATTTTTGGCGAACTTTGAAACCATTTGACCACGTCTGCCATTTTGATATTTGAAAATAGATTATTATTACTATCGGAAAATAACAATGGCAGACCATTATCACGCGGATAACATTCTGGCAGACACTTATGAAAGTGCTGAAAAAAATACAATTTTGAAAGTATTTGACCAGATCTGCCATTCATATATTTTATTTATTAGGGTCTTAAAAACTTATTTTCGAAACGGCAGACATTTTCATTGCGTACAGACTTCAGCAGACAACAAAACTTTACAGACTTCAGCAGTCAACAAGACTTAGCTTCTACATGGTCAGATGTATATATGTATTACGTTCCCTGACCTTACATCAATGATTTACTTTATTAATGTTTTTATGGTCATTTACATTTAATTTTGAAAACTATGGAATAAAATTTATAAATTTGATGATACAAAACTAAATATACATTTGTAAAGAATCTCAAATATAAAGTTGTGTTGCAAATAACAAATCATCATTTAAATATTTAGTTTATTTCTTTATTTAAGAAACAATTAACAATTACAAAACAACATAAAAAACACGCATGCATTTATTGAAATGTTCATTCATCATCACTATCGTATGGCGTTGTGTGACTCGTCTTCATAATCCATTGAATCGGATTCTGTAAAAGTAAAACGTAAATTATATAATAAAAGAAATGAGTAAAGTCAAAAATAATTATTAAAGAGTTAATCATTATAAACTTACCTAGTAAGGCAATGCCTTTGATGTCGCACGATGCCGCCGCGCCGCCAGTGTAGGTACTTCTGCTGCTAGGGTTGCAACAAATGGGAAATAAAACAATTGTGATTATTACTATTATGATGTAATCATTTATTCATATGTACATTCAAAACAATTGCGATTATTAAATCTGATGTAATTATTTTTTCATAAATATATAATTATTATTAATTACATAATATATTGCACTGTGAAATATTTACGTATCACTTTATTTTTGATGTTCTTAATTGTCTTTTATAAAATTTAAGTGACGCATTCGCATTGGGATCAACAATCCGATAAGAAAAGAATGGAGACAACATATACATAGCTTTGATTTCAATTCTACAGATACAAAATATACAATCTATCTAAAATGATACAACGGATGTTTCCTGCGTTTTCTCGTCAAAATACCGAAACAACGTAATTATTGTATAGTAGTTGGGCGTGAAAGTAAAAAAACAAATGAAAAGTGTTTTCCATATGATTATTTATTAAATTTACGCGATTAAGAATAATTTCAACGATACAATTTAGTAACCGAGAATTCAGAGGATTAAAGAAAATACCTGCCTGATCATTTTATCAAACTCTAAAAGAATTATGGTTATTTCGCATCACTCGGTTTATTAGTTTGGTAATAATTATTAAAGGTACAACCCTAGCCATTGAGTCGAACGGTAGGCAACACAATATCGACTTTGTGCGGGTACATATGGTACATTTCTTCTTGCTGTGAAGCGTAATTATTATTATTAAGATTTTTTAGGCTATTTTGAATCAGCTGTTCTAATTTAATTCTAGAAATTTATTAAAACGTGATTTTTTTAAAAGTATATTATGAGTTTATAAATACCTCAACCAATAGTTATTGTGTCCTATCCTCATTTCTTTATATCTTGGTAGTTAACTAAAGTGTTAAATTTACATAACCTCAACAACAACATTTACACTGCCACTGCACTAAAACTAATATGGAATCCATCACACAGTCTATTGATCAGATGTTTGAAGTGTTTAACCACAGAATGGATGAGTTCCAAAAGGATCTCCAGACAATTTCAACAGCCCCAATGGGTAGCCCGTCTTCTAAATTAGCGTCTGACTTTACAGTCTTTCGCACATTTGTCTTGACATCACTACAGTGTCTACAGTCTGAGGTTATCCTCCTGAGTAACAAAACAAAAGTACCTACGACGGACGACCACGCTTCGAGTTGCCAAACACACAGCCAAACAACAATAATGAGTAATAAATTGTTTACAAAAAAAACAAGTTTTCCATTTTTCTGTATGAGTAGACAGAACTTCAAAACGCCACCTGCTACGGTTTATATTATGAACGATGGTTATAAAAATAAAAGTTATATTTGTTGGTGTAAACTATTTTATTGATCAATAATTTTGGAATTTAAAACTGTCAACATTGATTACAATAAAACGCAGTTTTATTTTATTACACTATTGTTTTTTTATCAAAACATGTATTTGAAGTACCATATAATATTATGCTGATCCAAGCATTTTCACTCAAAACTAATATCACTAATGATTTGTAAAAGTAAATTATTTCAATATACATTTCATAACCAACAAGTAAGAATAATTAATTATTATTCCTACCTACAACAACAAACCTAAAACACTATTTACTATGGGAAAATAACCAGGAAGGTGAAAAACATTATATTACCTATTATTTACGATTTCGACGCACTCGACTTTTAGTAAAATATAGTAGGTAAACATAATATTATGGTTTTGATTTTTGCTACTAGTATAAGAAAACTGCGTGTTCAAACTACTTGTTTGTCTGTCTGAAAATTCGGAAGTACTTTGGTAGTTTACCGATTTATAATAATATTGTATATATCGTTGTTTAAAAAATATTCAAACACAATAAAATATGATATACTGATTTATCACTGGTTTCAGTGATGAACTGATGAGTCAATGTTAGCCACTATACTTTCGTCATACGTGTGTATGATTGATGTGATTTGCAACGTGGTGATATTTCAGAAAAATCACGGGTCAAATTGTCCCACCGAAAATATAACTGCGTTATAAGAATAACTATACCTACGATAAATTATACATAATACAATATAGTCTCAAATGCATACTAGTGAAATATTTTATTTGAATCAATAAAATAAAAAAAAAATAAAAAATAATAATAATACAAAAATAAATTCACAACACAAGAAAATCCGCGCGCAAATCATAGCGCGTGACAATGAAATCAAGAACTTTCGAGCCGACGCGACGCGGACGACGAAGGAGCCTAACAAAAGTACCTACAATCATAGGCGGCTCGTGACAAAATTGTATGGCCGTGTTCACTTGAAATAAAACAACGAAAATAGGTACCTACAATAGCGTTAGCAGTACAAAAAAAATGAGCACCACATTATAAATGTCTATTTATACACTAAAAATTATAGAGTATTTCAAAACGAATTCAATTATTATTTAGCAATAATTAGAAAATCCCCGAATTTGCATTCGTGATCGTATTCATAGTGTTTGTCTACACTAATATTATAAAGAGGAAAACTTTGTTTGTTTGTTTGATTGTAATGAATAGGCTCATAAACT
>CAJQZM010032355.1:0-33245 GCA_907164665.1 Colias nastes | reverse complement strand
CAACATTCATTGACAGGGCGGTACAAAGTTCGCCGGGACAGCTAGTATTATATATTTACATTTTTGATCTAATATCTACTAGATATATGTTTTGTGTTATAATGTAAAAATAATTCAAACCATTCCAAATTCCAGGGTCTCCCCGACCTCTACGCGGACATACACCAAACGGTCAACGAAACAACTGCCATAGACATGTCCAACTCTGAGTTCTGGTCATCATTCTCTAGCAGTGAAGAAGCGCTATTGGAGTGTGAGGGGCTGATACTGAACCTGCCCTTAACTCCCAGTAGTATGTGTGAGAGGGGGGTGGGGGAGGGGGGGATCGCTGATGCGGCTAGGGTTAATGCTCTTACTTATAGGTGGGTTTATTGATAACTAGGTTTCCGCCCGCGCAGTCAAAGAAAAACCCGCATAGTTCCCGTTCCCGTGGGATTTCCGGGATTGCGTCATTTTCCCGGTTAAAAAGTAGCCTATGTCCTTTCTCGGGTATCAAAATATCTCCATACCAAATTTCATGTAAATTGGTTCAGTAGTTTAGGCGTGATTGAGTAACAAACAGACAGACAGAGTTACTTTCGCATTTATAATATTAGTGTGGATGGAGATGGTAAAATGGCATGATAGGCGCGATTCTTTAAAAGATACTTGTTTCTTGAAAGTTTCTAGCCTTGAAGACACCCAGGTTACATGTTGTTTAAAGCGGTTTTAATTGGTAAGAATCCGACATAACCCACGTCTTCTTTTCCGGTGCCCGTGGGTATATATGCAAAATTTCACCAGATATCAAAATTTCATCAGGGATAAAAAGTAGTCTTTATCTTATTTTGGGTCTTCAGCTACCTGCATAACCAATTTCATTGCAATCGGTTGAGTAGTATTTGCGTGAAAATGTAACAAACATCCATCCATCCATCCTAACAAACTTTCGCATAGCATAGACAAGCCACTTCCTCGCCTGCTTCTTATTAAATTTTTAAGAAAAGCAAAAGGATAAGAATTACAATGATTATTCAAATTTATTGTTTTATGTGTTGTATAGTGTATTTTAAAACATAGTCTTTATAAAAACCAAAATTTTTCCAGGGTCCCAGCAAACGGCTACTACTTCTTCGTATTTAACTCAGAGAATGAAGTCCAAAAGAACTTTATTAAGGCCAAGTTCGATCTTCAGAAGACAAGATATGACATTGCGAGAACAACACTACGTGAGTGTAGAAATAGTACAGATAGATGTGACTTGCTTCTTGATATATTTTCTACTCAAAAGGTAAGTTAGAAAAACTATTTTATCTATACGATATATATTGTTTATTATATTAATAGTTGCTGTATGTTTGTCTCGCTTAATCTCGAGTAGGGCTGGATCGATCTGGCTATTTTGTTTTAATTTTAAATGTTAAAATTAATAAGTTTCGTTTCGATCTCATAAAGACTAGGTACCTAAATATAAAATTATTAAATTCTAAATTTACTTTATTACAATTAACAAATAATAATTAACTAGCTTTCCGCCGGCGGCTCCGCCCGCGGTTTCAAAGAAAAACTCGCATAGTTCCCGTTCCCGTGGAATTTCCGGGATAAAACCTATCCTATATTACTCGTGGATAATGTAGCTTTCGAATGGTGAAAGAATTTTTAAAACGGTCCAGTAGTTTATGAGCCTATTCATTACAATCAAACAAACAAACAAACAAACAAAGTTTTCCTCTTTATAATATTAGTGTAGATAAACATTTTTATATTGATGCGCAATTGATTTGACAGAGAATTTAAAGAAATTATGTCAGAGAAAAACAGTTTTAGTCTTTAAAAGGACCATTTTTAAATTAATATAAATCCAACATTAATACCTAACCGCCTTAAATCCTAAAGGAATTCGCTATTCCTTTTTCTGCAAAACGTAACATTATTCTAACGTTATCTGCGATATTTTTTACGATCTTTAACAATTTATTCTAGCAACATCAACTGACTGTATATAAATAAACCTTGACAGACTAATTTAAATAATTGCCTAAGTGTCGTACTGTTGAAGAATACTAAACAAATATATAGTATCATTGTTTTTAGCATTTTAAAGTTTGCAAATTATGTATGTAATTCTCAACAAAATTAATTACGTTGTAATAGGTACGAGTAACTTCAAAACAAACTAAGATTTAATATTTATTGAAGTGAAACTTCTTTAGGCGCGTGGATAGTAAAATCTTCTCTCGTCTCTTCGTCTTGCCAAAGAAGTTTCACGTCTGACACGTGTGCTCGGCATACATGCTCTTTTTTGTTATATCGTATTGCACTTGAGATTCGCATTTCCTATTGTATTTTGTTATCTATGGCATTATCTTCTATCATTTTAAGATAAAAACAAATAAGTGCAAATTTATCTCCTTACTACAACTATAAGAAATGTGTGCGTGTACTAGTTAGTGTACACACGTAAGAAGTGAAACTTCTTTATGGCCTTATTTTTCAAAAAATAATTTACTTTAAGCAACTTTACAGAATTAATACGAATCGAATCACGCGTGGTAGGGATAAGAAAAAGATGGCGCGTAACGGAAAAATGTCACGCGTAACGAAAAAATGTTACACTAAATTTTTTCCAACCCCGATAAAGAAGTTTCACTTCAAAAAAGAAATATTAATTTATTCTAATACCCTAATTTCCAGGTTGTATTAGAGCTGCCTCTACGAAACAACGATTCTCTTTGGAACGAACAATTTGTCATCATATCGGAATGTGAACCCCGGACCTCTGTGTATTTGTTCTGTGTTATAGCTGTACCAGTACTTATTATGATGTTTGCTTTCCAATGAAAGAAAATATTAGATTCTAGTATTTTACAAAAATAAATAGACCCCAATATAATATATTATGTTAAACGAGCTGTGCTCCGCGGTTTCACCCGCATTGCTCCGCTCCTGTTGGTCGTAGCGTGATGATATATAGCCTATAGCCTTCCTCGATAAATGGGCTATCTAACACCGAAAGAATTTTTCAAATCGGACCAGTAGTTCCTGAGATTAGCGCTTTCAAACAAACAAACTCTTCAGCTTTATAAAATTAGTATAAACTCAAACTCAAACATTCATTTATTCAATTAGACTACTATTTAGTAGCACTTTCGAATCGTCATTACATAATTATTTTTAACATTTACCACCGATTCGGAAAGCAGTATCTATGGAGAAGAACCGGCAAGAAACTCCATAGTTGCTCTTTTAAATTAATCATGTCGATATTACATAATATGTAACTTATATCTAAATACATGTATATAATATAGATTATTGTTGGATTCTAAGAAGTTCCAGAATTTGGAATGAGATTATTAGATTCTATGATTTATACTTTGTATTGTTATATATCTTGATGGAACTCAAACTCACGCAATTCAAACACTTACTATAAGTAGATTTTTTTATAAATGGCCGCCTATTCAAAATATTATGTTATTACTGTTTTTGTTTTTCTTTAATACATAGTACATTGTACAATTTAGAATTCTATAAATAAATTTCTTATAAAAGACGAAAAATATGGCGTTCTAGATTTCTAAAGTTTCTTATATTTTAGGTAGAAGTTACGATTATATTTCTGCATCACATTTTAAAGATTTACCATGGACGAATATAATGGATTTACTCATATATTTCTTTGTCTTCCACTAGTTGTATCCTTGTACCTACCTATTAATTACCTTTATTTTATGACTAATCGAAATAATTAGACCCGAACTAATTCTACGGATACTGTATTTTAATATTTATGGATCATCACAGATTATTCGTTATTATAGGTTTAGATATGAAAATGATTCATATAAATTATGCGTAACATTTAGTACGGCTTTGAACTATAAATTACAATTTTAATAATAATGTGTTTTACACTATGATACATTACAAGGTTACGTAATAAATAATAGAAAGAAAGAAAGAAAGTATATTTTAAAGTAAATATATTTAAGGCAATATCTATTAATAATCTGTGGTTAAAATGTTATCTTTTGTCTCTTTCATTCTCAAAGTAAATGACGTATGAGTAAACGTGACAAAACATTGCAATTAGACACAGATTATTAAAAATAAAGAAAGAAAAGACAAAATATTGATCAAATTATTAAAATTTAACAAGTATGTTTGTATTATCAGGGTTTACTAGTTATACATAATTATTGTTTCTTGTTGTATTTTATTCCTATTTAGAAATGCTAGATGATTCGAATCAAAAATATTATTCACTCTTATTTAGATATTATTCACTTTTATTTTTAAGGCAATTTACACAATAGTAGGTACAAAATCAAAACTGTTAAGTTTATATTTTAAATCCATGATATTTTAAGTAATAAGGGAAACTATAGGTTGTTAGTGCTCCTAAATGTGGCCCAATAGACGTGAAGATCGAATGTTGTGTTAGTGACCTAATTACACCTCTTTACTTATAATATTGTTTAAAACCAATAAAACGTAAGTGCCAATTAAAAATATGTTAATATATCAAATTGTATACCTAGAATTATATGAAAATGATTATAATGCCAATGTAAATAATAATTAAGCCATATCGTTAAGTATCTTTATTATGAGGCTGTTATTGTGATACTAGTCATAAATATTACAATTGTTAATAAAAGTTTTAATTGAAACAAAGTTTTATTTCCTTTGACTCATACTTCTATCTAAATCATCCTTGACCAAGTATTTACAATGTATTTAATAGTATTATTATTCTGTGAATGTACATAATGAGTATAGATGACTGGCCTAAATAATTGGCTACCTATATTTTAGTTAAATTCAAGAATGAAGAGGGTTGAGGGTTGCAAGGCTCATTACTAAAAAATCAATATTATTGATATTTGATATAATTAAATCATTAGTGAAGATCGCGATGACATTTTAACTACAAGCAGATTTTTTTGTTGTTATGTAGGTTGGTATATATCAAAATACCCACAATTACTTATTAATACATAGTTACCTGTCCTTATTGATTACCTATTCTTTCAGTCCTATCTATACAGGGTGTCCCACTATTGGTATGCTAAGCGCGAAGGGACTTGTAGTTTTGCATACACTGATCATGAAAAAAATACTTAAACAACAAAATTACGCCAAAAATTTTTTGCTAAATTTTTCCTGAAAATCCATGTTTTCTTCTCTAGCTTCGCGCAGCCGGTATAATATATATAGCTTCGCTAATGTGAGCATTTTGTCTATGAAAACATAATCTTAAACGATAGCTCACGTGCTGGTGGCAAAGCTGGGCGGGTTGCTTGTTAGGGGTGTACACAGAGTTTTAAGACTTCATCTATTTGAAAAAAAAATGCGTCTGGAATTTTATAAGTATTTTTTACGTACTCAGCGTATGCAAAACTATAACCTCCTTTGAGCTTAGTATACCAACAGTGGGACACCCTGTATATTCAGCAGGAAATTTTTAACCAACACATCTAAAAACTGCGGAAAGCCTTAGTAGCATTCGTGCATAATATAACTTTTTATTTGATTGAAAAAAAAAACAATATCTAACCACAAAATATTATATATTCAAAAAACTGACAGACAATAATCTTGGTTTTAGGTTCTTTGCTTTAATTATTGGGACGAAGTTTTGGAACGAAGTTCCTTATCGCGCGTTGCGTAAGGGGGCTAGACTCTTTTTGCTATAGTTGTGCGACGTGCGCGTTTTTCTCTGTCTGTCTCTCTCTAACTTAAAACTTCGTTCCAACCGGGTGTCCCTTGACTGCCCTCAAGTTTATTTGTCTCGTATATTTTCCACTTTAACAGAGTGCTAATTTAATTTCCTATTATTCCTTTATTCTGTATAGATTAAACTGAAATCTAATTTATGATTTTAATATAATATGCAATAACATAAAATCCATTTTATTGCTTGACGATTTTATGACCAATTGTATAGTGTAGATTATATTATTATGAATTATCATAATAAGGAAATATTTGAATTTAAAATGTATTCGAGTGGATTTCAACAACTAGCATTTTTTTACTAATTTTGGTGGAAATTTTTGTTTATGATTTTTTTTTATTCAATTTGATTTTAGGTGTTAGATAGTACTATCTTTTAATTAAATTATCAACAAGAATAAGAATATTCCCTTAAATAATCATGTTATTCCTGACACCGAAATTGACCTCCCACCAAAATTGGTTTTTTGACACCAAAATTGAAAATGATACCACCAAAATTGTTACACCCCACCAAAATTATATTTGGATGGAAAAAAACCTTGTACTGCAATAAAAAAATGAAAAATAATAATAAAAATTGCCTTTTGGTAACAGATCTGCTGACTGCCTTGGCTGGCTTGCCTGCCTGAATAACTTTACCTTAAAATTCATGTCATGTAAAGCTAGCGTGCAGCTTTAAAGATGGACAGAACATGTACTAGTATATAAAGATGAATCCTAATGGCTGTACCTATAAATATAGTTTTTAAAAATAATTTAATAACATCTTTAGGAGTGTCCACTTTGTTAACTTTTGCAATTGCATTAATATATTTTTCTTTGTTGTTTTTAGTATAGCTTTTGGCTGCTTTCTCCCATGCATAGTATGAAATGGTTTTTGAGTTGTCAAATTCCTTGAAACTTAACATTTTATTACAACAAACCTCACATTTACGTAGTAAACAGGCAACCGTAGTTTTTTCACAAGTCAAAGTATTTAAGACCTCTGTTATGGAATTTTCAAGAATAATCTTGTTGTTCTTCAGAGATGATATTACAAACTCCATATTAGCATGCGTTTTACACATGCACGTCTCACGGTTTTCGATTCTTGGCTTAATAACCCAAAATGGTCTCATTCTTGTAAAAGTAATATAGCTTATAGGCGGGTACCCATTCTCAAGATATTTTCGATGTAAATTTCTTAGAGAATCATTCCAATATCGTTTTTGCTTTCTCAATCCACCTCTTGTTATATAATCTTGCTTGCCCGGACAAATTCGACTATTTTCATCATCTTCAAAGAAGTTTTTCACAATATTGCGTAGTCTTTTTTGTTTAGGACTGATTGATTTAGGACTTACCATACGTTTGCTACACCCAACCTTTTTTGGACTTATCTTCATCTTTTTTTCCAACCTCTCAAGTCTTTTTCTATACAAAAACTTTTGTTGTTGTTCCTTCAGAAGAGCTTTCTTAAGTAATCTTATTTTGGACTTTTTCTGTTCTCGGTATTTTCTAAGTTGGTTGTTCAGTTCTCGTTTAAAGATGCTACTTGTAGAAATATCTGACTGTGGACTGTTTCGCCCAGACATAGAACTGGGAGAGTGTATGCAGCTTATGTTGGGACTTATAAATGGAGAAGCGGTCTCATTAACGGGTGTGCTTCTTTGAATAGCATCGATGGATAAAGTTTCTTCAATCGGAGCAGCAGGAGCAGCTTCAACGGTAAAAGTAAGACTTTTGTTATGGGATCGCAAAACTCGAGGTGAATTTGAAATTGGCTGATGTGTTTGCTGTGACGTAGGCTGTGACGTTGTTTCGATGGGTAAATTATGTAGTGGAATGTAGCTGGACAGTATTGAAGGTAAACCTCTTCGTTTTTTTCTTTCACAGTACGCTTTGAAGTTAATATAATTTCGTCTCTGTTTCAGTCTACGGGCTCGAGGTGGTAATTCGGACAACGGTACAATTTTGCCTTCAGCTTTCTTTCTGTGGTATCTTTCGCGTTCTTTTCTTCTCAGTTCTTCAAGCTTGAGAGGATCTTTTCTGATGTTTTCTTTTCTCTTTCTTTCTGACTCTCTCTTTCTTTGTAACTGCTCTGCTCTAGTTTGTTTAGTTTTTTTCTTTGGATTCCTGTAACAGAATACCTTCTTAATTTGAAAATATCTATCTACAGGATAAAAAAATAGTGTTATGTAGGGTCCCTTATAGAGTTTACTGTGAAAATATCAGCATTTTTTGTGATTTGTATGGGCAAGTCCCTAAGCATTATGAGTTTGCTCACACAAAAGTAAAAAAAGTTACTCTTTCAGCGCTGTTATCTCGAATAGGTATAATTAATAGCCAAAGTAGAAAAGGGACACAATTGTAATACGACCTATGTATCGTCCTAAATATTTTTTAATACAGTATGTACCTACTAAAGAAACCATATAAATATCCAATTTTAGGAGAAAAGAACAAATATCAATGATAATAAGTTAACTTCATAAGACACGTGCGAGCGCGCTCAATTTTTTTTAAAATTCAATGCAGTTAAAAAAATCAATATTATAGACAGGAAAGTATATTGTAAAATTACGAGGCAAGGGAAAAGAGGGCACAAGGCGGTACATTGTGCTATCATCATAATATTTCGACTCATATTCGATTTCATAGTAATTACATTAATATTAAATTCGATTTATTAATTGATTTTATAATTTTGGTCTCATGAAGCAATGTTGGTTTTAGTAAATAAACATTTTTATTTGAATTTTCTAATTTTGGTGTAAGGAAGCAATTTTGGTGGGTCTAAAAATGCCACCAAAACCACCAAAATTGTCCCACCAAAATTGGAAATTGCAAGAAAAAAATTCTTAAAAAAAAACTACGTGTACTAAAATAATAACATATTTACTAAACAATAAACAAACCAAAACTCTACTAATACTCAAAATAACAATAAAATATTACTGTCACAAGTATGATTATTTAAGTACACCAAAATTGCATAAAATCGGGGGTGTTGCAATGAAACTGTTTACTTACATTTTTGGCGGGAAACTGGTACGACACAGCACACAACCACCTGCTAAGCCGGTTAGCGCGTGACTAAATGAAGTGCATAACGTAATTTGTATGCTTTAGGAATCACTGGTGTTTTGTAGAAATATCGTTTTGTAAATGACACCAAAATTAGAAAATTCTCGGCGACAGACCTAAATTGTGCCTGTAAAACTATACTACAGTACTTAATATAATTAAATTGATATATTTTGAATGGTCAACTATTATAAAACGACTACATAAAAATTAAAATCGAATCCTACGTCTAGTTTTTAGTTAATCGATCTTGATATTGAGTGAAGTAGGTCGGCGACAAGCCACCAAAATTGGAAATCGCCTATATTTACTTCATTTTCTTGGAAAATAATAATTATTTTTAAACTATAATGATAGGGCCATATTATAAACATTGTGCTTTACGATTAAAACAAAAAATAAAAACAATATCTTGAAAAAATAGGATAGTTTTCAGCCTTGCCGCGTAAAAAAGCGGTTTGGGAAATCCACCCATTCAGTACATTAACTATATTGTGTAAAAACACCTCTAAATTTTTGAAGGTGTCAATGATAACTTTGTTTTTTTTTTGAATGTATAAATTGATACCTATTCTTTATTTCGTAAAAAATCAGCAGTTGCTTTTAAATCTTCTCTGATAATCTTTAAGTCCCGATTATGTTTTTTTCCTTATTATTTCGAGTTGCTTTGATCACCCCAACAGAGACGAAAACAAAATTAAATGATGAAAAAGAAGAGAAAGACAAGTAAGACGCATTTATAACGGAAGTAAGGAAAGTCTTTATAAAAATAATAATTGTACCTACATTTCTAAGTTCTAACTACAGTATGAACTAGGTCTTCGTGATTATTATTTGTCTGTCACATTTTTTGTGTGACACGTCTTCAATGTGGCATTCAACAGATCATTCTAGGGTTCCTCTAAACAAGGGGTTAGGTTTTGTACAATTTTACAATGTACTGAACTACTACTTGCACAAAACTACAGTTTCATAAGAATATCTAATCAATCAATTAAATGCAATTATCTATATAAGTATTTATTTAAAATTATTGTATGTTTATCAGCCATCTGGTTTCTATAACACAAGCGAAAGCTCAGCATGGGATCAGATCGTGCCGTGTGTGAAAAATTGTCCCGAAATATTTGTTTATTTAATCTAGTTTTTTGTTTTCATTTATAGGCAAAAATCTTCCAATTGTATACTACTAACCCACATATTATATTTATGTTCAAGCGGGGCAACAGAGCTGGTGGTTCGCCTGTTGGTAGGCTAGAGCCAGGGCAAAATCATGTACCTACTCGAATTGTAAAAAAAAATTCTTTAGCAATAGAAATTAATACCTATTATTACATCACAAACTAATAATAATATATTACGTAGGTATACAAATTACATTTAACCGTAGTATTAATTCGGTGCAAAATATAAATATCCAACTACGGAACCTTTATTCAAAGTCCGATACGCGCTTTACATATTTTTGTGATCTCATCCAATCACGAAGTATTCCATACAAAAAATGTATTTTGAAAACTTACATAATACCTATTTATAGTTGTAAGATTTAACAGAGTAATTGAAAATATAACGAACGCATGTTAATTGCTATGCTAGAATCGCAATGCTAAGGTCAGATGAACTGCTTCAGCTTGTAAACAAACAGATGACCTTTGTTAAAAACATACCAATTAAAATTCTATACTAAAAAAATTGTATCCATAACCATAAATTTTTTTTTATAATATTTCTTGACGTACGAGGATGGTTTTTATGGAGAGAAAACATTAACATGTACCACGGGCGAAGCCGGGGCGAACCGCTAGTATATCATATATTTTAAAATTAGAGACCGGTAATTAGATGGTACAGAATCGAATCATTTGCTATATCAGAAGGATAAAATGATTAAATCATAGGTACATAACCTATAGTGTTAATGACCGCACTTACATATTAGAAGCAAGTAGGTAGTCGACCATATAGATCAATTACCATGACTTAATTTTGCCGCTAATTTTGTTCATAAAAGGTGGTAAAAAATCGTGATCAAGTCGAATGGAATGTTTTAAAAGCGGCCAGCTTTGGTTGTTGAAGCAAAACAGATTTATCCGACACTAGCTGTGCTCCGCGGTTTTACCCGCATTGCTCCGCTCCTGTTGGTATTAGCACAGTATTACAATAGGAAATAATATTGTAATACTGTGGTATTAGCGTGATGAAAATATATATCATATAGGCTTCCTCGATAAATGGGCTATCTAACACCGAAAGAATCAAAACCGACCAGTAGTTCCTGAGATTAGCGCGTTCAAACAAACAAACCTACAAACTCTTCAGCTTTATACTTAATATTAGTATAGATTATTTTAGTACAATCCTACAGATGAGTGGAATTTTTGAAAATGGATACTTACTATTTCATGTCCTACATCTAATCTGTATGAAAATGTAATAAAAAAATGGTTGCCTGTAAAGTCGGTTTTACGGGCGAAGATTTTACGTGACAACGTCTTTTTCTCGGTAGAATATTTATGTGCTGCGCGCGCGGCAGACCGATCATAGTTGAGTGGGAGAGAGACGCAAGGCATTCGGCGGGCCTCTCTCTCGTTCGGTGACTCATCGTAACGTTACCGAGCGTTACACTTTTTCATAAGTGACTCCCAGCCGCAACCTAATTTAAGACGTTGTCACGTCAAAAAGTATAGAGATAGATTATATAATATATATTTATATATATTGTGTAAAAAAAGCTTTCTATTTAGCCCTAGGTAGGTAACACATAACATAAGGAAAGCCTCGAACGTCAGAAAGTTGTCTATTTCATCTAAATTCAAATAACTATCATTAACGAATTTCAAACAAAAGGTTCTTATTGTTCTGTCCTTCCTAAAGTAGGTGATTTTAATGAACAACAAAGGTTGTTACATGGAAGAACTGGCAACCAAACAAGAATATTAATGCAGGTTCTAATCAATAAAATTAGTACGCCAATCGAAGGAATTACTCAATGCTATTATGTACCTACCTAGGTGGGGCTGTCGCTTCGCATATCTATACTTAATATTATAAAGCTGAAGAGTTTGATTGTTTATTTGTTTGTTTGAACGCGCTAATCTTAGGAACTACTGGTCCGATTTGAAAAATTATTTCGGTGTTAGATAGCCCAATTATCGAGGAAGGCTATATTATAACATTACGCTAAGACCAACAGGAGCCACGCGGGTGAAACCGCGTAGTAGTTAAGATAAATTGTTCTTGATAATAGTTGTAAGATAAAGTAGCTTGCTAACAACCAATGAAACTATCAAAATACCGAAAAAAATTCACCGTTAGTAGTATAAAGTCCGATTATGACAAGATAACGACCTTATAACATTGAGTTACATGTACTACAAAACTTTTTTTTTACTAACAAGGTTCGGTAACTTTGTCAATTTCTTGTAGGTATGTTGTAAGAAAATATTATGATTACATAATATTAAATCGTTTTTGTGTGCAAAGTTTATTTTGTTTCAACTTCTTCGCATAATCTTATCAATAAATGTTATAATTACCTACTTTACAGTTTTCAATACGTTCGATCTGACTGAAATCTTGTTGTTATTTTTTTATCAATTAAAACATTTGGAAAACAGGTCACAAATAAATTCTGCATAGCATATGTATAAATAAAACGTTGTGACCCTAGTTTATCACATTGTATCAAGCGATTCATTATTGTCTGCGACGTCATTACATAGCGTAGTTGCTGTGAGTGTCAAAGTTACATTCGTTTTTATACTGAACAGTTAGCTGACGTAGTGTTTTCTTGTCCGAGTTTGCTTGCAGTTACTTACGAATCTTGCCGCGCGTAGACTTGCTCACAATGAACCTACGGGCAGTAATTTTAATAGTGTCGATCGGGACGGTGTTCTCGAAAAAGTTCTGCAGTTACAACGAAGTGTTGAACGTACACAAACGTGGTACTTACGACTTCTCCGTACAACTATTGGATCGCGTCTCACAAGACACTGACGCACATTTCGCCTTCTCTCCTATATCAACTTGGATCCAATTGATAACACTAGCCAGAGGGGCGCGACGATCGACCCAAAAGGAATTATTGAAAGTAACGAAATATCACAGAAACCGATGTTACCAAAGGAGATATAGACAAATCATAAATGGGATGTACAAGGAACTCAAATATGTGACGAAGAGAAGCAACGTTATAGCGATCAACCATCTCCTGGATATCAAGAAGTCGTTTATAAATGAAACTCTGAAGAATAAAGACACCAAAATATTGATGTTGAACTTTAAGAAAGAGGAAGAAGCGACGGACAAAGTTAATGAAATTATACAAGCTAGTATGAACGGAATTATAGACGATGTGATTGACGAAGAAGACTTCAAATATACAATATTTGTGATGGCTGATACAGCATATTTCAAGAGCGATTGGCTTTGGCCTTTCAACCCAGCATATACGTCGAGACAAACATTTCATTCAGAAAAAGGGAATGCTATCGGAGAAGTGGAAATGATGAAAAGCGTCGCTTATTATAAACTAACCGATGTACCGTTTATACACGCAAAAGTTTTGGAAATACCTTTCAAGCCAAATAATCTATCGATGCTTGTGTTTCTACCTGAAGAGGGCTCGATACGAGACATTTATTACAAGATGAAAGAAATACGTTTGCGAACAATATCCAGTTTGTTTGAAAGAGTGGGCCCGAGACTGATTACTGTGAAGTTACCTCGTATAAAAATAAGCACTGTTGTAAAGAATATTCCAGAGCTGGTGTACGACATGGGAGTTAAAAGGGTGTTTTATCCAGATCTCGCTGATTTAAGAGGTATAACAGATTCGAAGATACATGTATCGTCAATGTCTCAAGCTGTAGATGTTGAAATTACGGAAAAGGGTGCAAGAGCTATAATAGCCGAGTCTTTAACATCGAAAGGTGGTAGTGATATAGAATTTGTTGCGAATCGTCCATTTGCATTCCTGATAGTTGACTGGAAAACCGAAATAATACTTTTTGCTGGTACTTATAGTTACCCATCTATTTATTAATAATTATACTGAGTAAGTTTTACATTGTTTTATTTACGATTGTCCTACATTGTTTTAGATTATTTCAATAACAAAGTAAGCACCTAGTCATACTTTACAATAAAGAATGAAAAATCATATGTATCTGTAGTAGGTACTAGGTACATACTACATAGCCTGCCTTTTTATTTATAAGTAAATATGTTTATCGTTGCGAACAAATCATATTGTATTCAAATCATGGCAAAATAATGCAAATTAGATGCAATGTACTTGTAATAAGAAAGAGCAAATTCGAGTCATGTTCAAAGAATTCATCGGTCCAAAAACCTCCTTGACCCGACTTTTTCTTATTTTATAAAAATTAAAAACAAAAAATGTTAATGATAGTTAATGAGTAGGTTATATTGAAAGCATAGAAGGTAATTTAAGGAGATAAAAAGTCGAGGTTAAAAACTAAGATAGTTCTAATCTTGGTTCCGCAAAACGTTGCTTCAAATATTTCTGAAATAAGTGTATTGGATAATCGAATTTTCAAAAGCTGTAAGCGTATTAAATACCTTGTTTTCTTTATGTTTAAGATTTTAGGGATGGATCACTCAGCTTTCTGAATGAAATTCCGTACAAACTGTTTTCCTTTCGCAATTCAATGACCAAGAAATTGGAGGAGGTCCGAGGTTGGAGTATGACAGAAGGCGTTCGAAATTGACGAAGGAACGTATTTTATGAAAGGCCCGAAAAAAACATTTATATACAAATCACAGACGGACATTTTATTTTATTTATATACAGTATTTATTTACAATATTTGCGCTAATGCCAATCTCACGCTTGTCCAATATTTTTTGTGACACACCGGAATTGAATTCAATCAAGTGCGCTATTTTTTGTCAATTTTTTGCTTAAAACTTCATGCACCTTGATTACTTTAAAAAATTCAATATCTGTATCATAACTTTGAAAATATATCTATATTTACATAATATTATAAAGCTGAAGAGTTTGTTTGTTTGTTTGTTTGAATGCGCTAATCTCAGGAACTACTGGACCGATTTGAAAAAATCTATCAGTGTTAGATAGCCCATAATGAGACTAATAGGAGCGGAGCCACGCGAGTGAAACCACGGGGCTCAGCTTGTTTAAACTTTAAAATATACCTATAGGTAATTCAATTTAATATATTTTTATGTTTAGGTAAGTATAGGCACAGATAATATAATATACTAGGTATAGATAATATAATTTGAGGAAATCATGTTTCTATTATTGACTCTTTAACAATCGCAAAAAACTGTTATTCAAATATTGAACCTGTATTCAAGATTAAAGATAAAATATATAAAAGACAAATCTTGGTCTCTATTACTCACAACAACTATAATATAACACAGAGATCAAACTATACTGGTTAAAGAATGGGTTAAAGTTTATTTTTCTATCAGTCTCAAGACCACCTTTGCGAAATTTAAAAACAATATACCTAGTTACGATAATATAAATAATTGTAAAAACATCGATGACATCAACTCGTTATCTGCTTACCGGATGAAAAGTAAAATGTACTTTGTAATTAAATTATATTTCACAATCATCATTCTTGTTAATGTTTTAGAGTTTAGACTTTAGGTACCGAGTTTATAGACTACTTATTGGTACTAGTAATTCATTTCATAATTATTAGGGAAAAAAACTTGAAAAATCTCCCGGTAGAAGTTCGGCATAGACTTAACAAGTTTAATTTTTTTTATGTCAGAGCAAGAATGCAGGTGGGCCACCTCCACCACCAATAAACACTTATAAGAAGTGATGCAGGTGCTTTGCCGGTCTTTTATGGACAAATAAGCTCTTTTCTTGAAGGCCCCAATGTCGTAGTTGTTCGTGAACACCGCAGCTACAGGTGGCAAATCGTTCCAAAGTTTCACCGTAATTTAATTATTTATATCCTGAAGAAGAGGTTATAAAACCAGGGTACCTATAATGGTACGGGAGCTATTAACGTTTTAAAAAAAGTCATTTTAGTATAGTTGGGTTTTTGATATACCTACTGTTTCTCTTGCTATTTCGGTTAGAGTCCGGGCTGTCTGGCTGGCGGTAGTGGTTGCGTTTATTAGTGCGCACAGGAAAATATCCGTAATTTAAAGTCATTTATTAACGCGTAATTTTTAATCTTTTGCCTTTAGATAGATCCATCAGACATAATTTTTTTATTGCAAGACGTTTTTTTCGTTGTTAAATAGGTGCCATAGGCAATTTTTTATTTCAAAATAATTAAAATGTCATCGAAATAAGTGAAATTACATCAACATGAGTCCGCTTAAAAGGTAAGTAATAACTTTATTACTTATATTTTATTATCCTTTTTTTTAATACTTATATTGAATAATTAGTAAACTAATATTTTTAATAGATGGTTTCATATTTATTACACTTTTGGGTATTAATATGAATTTGATGATATTTGGTTTTTATCAAGTTTACATTAACGTCCTATTTGAGGTTCGTTGGGAAAAGGAGGCACCATGGAATTAAAATTGTAAATAGTAAAATGAATAATATACATAGTATATCCTTCACGGGGACTCATGTTGATGGAATTTCACTTATTTAGATGACATTTTAATGATTTTGAAATAAAAAATTGCGTCTGGCACCTATTTAACAACGAAAAAAACGTCTTGCAATAAAAAATTTATGTCTGATGGATCTATCTAAAGGCAAAAGATTAAAAATTACGCGTTAATAAATGACTTTAAATTACGGATATTTTCCTGTGCAGATAAGATGCGCACTAATAAACGCAACCACTGCGGCCAGCCAGACAGCCCGGACTCTAACCGAAATAGGAAGAGAAACAGTATATCAAAGAACCAACTATACTAAAATTCTCTCTTGTCAACGTTGGTAGCTCCTATACGATAAGCTTTCGAATAACAGAACAAAAGCAGTTAGCAGTGTAACAGATATGTACTTACAAAATTGCATGCACAAGGTAACATTATATTGATTATTGGTGTTCTATATTATATTATCAATTTTCCTGTGATGATGATGATGATGATGATTGATGATGTGTCATCTAGACAAATAATTGTAAGTATACATTTAAATTGCGATGCTACTTACATAGGATTACAGTGCAACTCGATCATCAAATTAAGTCTAATTTTCCATAACTGGTGAAGAAAGCACTACCTACTCATATTCAGTTTCAAGGAACGTTTACTTCAGAGTAGGTAAAGGACGCATCTTCAAATTTCTATTAAAGATTTGAAAATAATTTTAATTAACTTAGATATTATTATCTATACTAATATTATAAAGCTGAAGAGTTTGTTTGTTTGTTTGTTTGTTTGAACGCGCTAATCTCGGGAACTACCACAGAACTATATCGAGAGTTCTGTGGGAACTACTGGGCCGATTTGAAAAATTCTTTCGGTGTTAGATAGCTCATTTATCGAGGAAGGCTATAGGCTATATAATATCATCACGCTACATCCAACGGGAGAGGAGTCACGGGGGTGAAACGGCGGGGAGCAGCTAGTGTGTTATATCGACGACACAGTTTACAAAATGTTATATAGGTACGTCGGGCGTGTCAGAAACAAAACTGAGTTCCTTTTCCTTGTCAGCTTGGATATTCCTCGTCTTTCGGATTCCCCAGGCATGTTTCTTAGAATTAAATTGATAATTATTATAAAATACGTATTGATAATAATTAACGTCTATCCAAAATAAACCTAAAGTAACCTTTTATCACCGCATGGGTCACTGCGATAAGGCCTACAATTATTTCATACACATCAGTCGCTGCAACCCGTTCGTGATACTCACACGAAATGGGTCTCAAAGTATTCCTTATTCTGTGCTTAATTCCCGCTATACTTTCACAATGTACCGTGGAGAGAGCTGAGCCTCAGTTAAAACGAGCAATCTATGACTTTTCAATCAATCTATTGACAAGAATATCCCAAGAAAAGGAGAACCATTTCGTAGCATCAACTCTGTCACCGTGGACGCTATTATCCTGTTTGTCTCTAGGAGCCGCTGACAACACGCTAGCTGAACTGAAACAGGTGCTAAAACTACATTATCAAAAATGTTTCAACAACAAATACTTGGAAATCGTCAACAGGATCACATCCAATTCGGACCCTGATGTCACGGTGGAAAGAAGTGCTATTATGTTTGCGGATGAAAGACTTCCTATTAACGATGCGTTTAAAAACAGGATAGCCAGCACCGGTGTTAGTGACATTGAAGTTATTTCGCTCGGGTACGCTGATGCCGCTGCAGCGACTATAAATGATTACGTAAGCCGAGCAACACATAATGCAGTCGAAGACATGGTAAATCCAAGTGATTTGGAGGACGTTTACCTATTAATGATTGACGCTCTATACTTCAAAGGTGCTTGGGAAACGCCATTCCTAGCAGAAGAAACAGAAATAAGCGCGTTTTACAATGAAAGAGGGATCCAAGTAGGAGACGTTAATTTGATGTTTGTGAACGGCATGTTTCATGAGAAGGATGTCGATCAAATTAATGCTAGTGTTCTTGAATTACCGTATGGCAGTAGCGGTAGATACTCTGCTCTATTTTTCGTCCCGTATTCCGACGTTCCACTGTACTCTGTCATTGAGAAACTTAAGTTGATCACTCTAGCGACAATATTCAAACAGTTCGATGAGAAGGAAAGCGTGATGGTGCAGATACCACGGTTCAAAATTATGTCTGACTTGAGCAACATGCGGGAATTGTTAAGGGATATGGGTTTAGAGTCGATATTTGCGAGTCAGCTAGCCCGCTTTCCTTATATATCTGACGTTAACCTATCTGTTTCTGAATTCTTCCAAAAGGCAAGTATAGAAGTCACCGAAGAAGGTACTACAGCGAGTGCGGCTACAGCTGCAGAGTTGGTTTCGAGGAGTTTTCCTAAGAAGTTTACAGCGAACAAGCCGTTCATGTTCATGATTGTTGATAAACAATATGATGTACCTTTGTTCGCTGGTGCCTACTCGAAACCGAGTGAATACTGAAGCATTCAATATAACCAGAAAAAACTTAATGTATATAATATGATACTATTGTAATAAATACCTGTGTTCATCAGCTCTGTAAAGTATATAAAATTATAATTTTATATTGTTAAAAGCTATTTATTAATTATTAAACAACTATTACTTTATTCATTTGTTTGTCAGAATTATATTGTCATGTTTATAACTAAGGCACAGAATACATAATAGTAGCTAAACGCTACAGAACGGACACTCTCCGCCTCCCGCCAAAATTAAACTTACCTCACCCCCTCGCGATCAGACATAAAATGGGCCATATTTTTCTGCAAGGACGATACGCAACGAAGATTGACAACATTAATCAAATTGACTTAAAGTAATTTTATTATTTTGGATTTGTGATTATCGTTTTTCGTATAAAATGGTTAGATATTGTGCTGTTTACGGATGTATTTCATCAGAAAAACGCGAATTTTTTTTTACGCTAGTCACAAATGTGCCAACCATAAAGCGTTAACACACACATTTGCAGTCTCTACAGTGTGACTGTCAAAACGATCATTTTGTATGGAGTGTCCGGGGTGTGACTAAGGATAAAGGTTGCCTGAATTGTATTTGTGTCCATTGATTGATTACGCTGATAGGCAATTAGACTGCAGATGGCGTTCATTTAATGAATACATCTGCCTGGAATCAAAATGCGTCGTTGCCTTGAAAGGTAAGAAGTGCAGCAGTAGTATTTGTATTCTCTTTGAAGTGCAGTTTCCTACAAGTTCACTTAGTAGTTACATTAATAAATTGAAACAGCCTTTAATTTTTTCCGTTTCAAGGACACAGACTTTTTAGGAAGTGCTTGCTGTCCATCGGCAGTTGGTTGCTAGAGCAAATCTCATTATAAAAAATATTTAATTGAATAGAAAAAACTTGGAACTTGGAAGAGTAGGAATATCGTATTTGGATCAAATTTCGTGCAGATAACTGAGATCACAGAAGTCAGTGGTATCAAGTCTTATAAATAGAACAAAAAATTAATTGAGAACCTCCTCCGTTTTTTGAAGACGGCTAATAAATTGTAATTAATAATAAGCTGTAATATTTCGCACAATGTTGCGATATAGGTACGCAACTTCGTCTTATGTATTCTTTATGTAGTGGTGAAACAATATTGTAATTCGAACTTAATGTATTTAAGCAAATAAAAATAAAATCTCAAATACTTTATGAAAAAATAGAATAAAAATTCATTTTTTGTGTAACTTCGGTTAGTTTTTGTATAGGTTTTTGAACTTTTGTACGGTTTTGTGGAACATCCTAAAGGTTCGGTATCTATGCAGATTTTCTTCAAATGACGTTGACACTGACAGTGACGGTATGTCAATAATAACCAATAATAACAAAAATACAATGGTCTCTGTTGTAAACTTGTTATTTTTATTGAAATACGATTAATTATATGTTCATTGTTCATTATTGTATACCTAATCGCGAGTAATTCTCGTTAAAAAATAAAATTGCTAAATGTAATGTGAAGTGCAAAAAGATAATTCTCTTTCATTCTCGTTCAGAAACCGTCAATCAGTTCAGAAAAATAGTAAATAAAAACAAATTATTATCTCTATAAGGATAATGGTGTTACAGCTTAATACATAGATACTTGTATAGCAAACAGATTAGGATTTTTTAAAAATGGAAATTTCCGCGACTCCTCAAATCAAGGCCATTGCTAACCCGTAAGTATTATTTTTATATTATTACGAAAAAAAAACAACAAACAGATTTAACAAGATTTAGAAGTTTTTAATAATTGCTTGTTTGTCATGTGACCATATTTTAAGAAACAAACAAGTTTGCCTTATCTATTCTATATTTGCGATAATATTAATTATTGTTTTTTAAATTCGGATTTCTTTGTTTTCACTTTTGATGGCTTATCAAGACATAATTTTAAAACAGCTATAATATCATTACTGAACTGAAGAACACCACATAATATTATTATAATGCAAATAGATAATACAATTTTTGGAGTTATTTTTATGTTTTATTAATTTGAATTTAGAATAATAGAATTTTACAAAATTATTAAGATTGAATGTTCTAAGGAACCTTCTCAGCAATATTTATTAAAGTCACAAACAACTACATGTGAATATTTCATAGATATTCAAACATTTAGTGGTAGCTATTACTAGCTATAGAACTTTATAGCAACTTTTTAATCCATTTTTTCCATATTCAAATGTAATAATTATAGTTGATTATTTATGACTGACTAATATAGTGCAGCTAAACCTTTGATATCATCACACATAAAGGTATATGATCAATAACTTATTTATAAAAAGTTATAAGTACTTACTTATTATTTTTCAGAGTATTTGCTGATGCATCAGACAAATACACAATTTCTGCAGAACAGAAGAAGTTTTACGATGATCATGGGTTCTTGGTTATTAAGGGCTTATTTGAATTTGATACTTTATATAATTACAAGTGAGTACAAGCTTAAATTATATATGTTAGAGTCTTTTAAGACACAAAATAATAAAACGAGGATAAATAATTATATTATTTACTAGTAGTCCGTACTTTACCCATCTATATACTAATATTATAAAGAGGAAAGGTTTGTATGAATGTATGTATGGTTTTCACGCATAAACTACTGGACCGATTTTGATGTAATTTGTCACAGACAATCTTTAGACCCTGAGAAAGAACATAGGCTACCTTTTATTGCGAAATATGTACCACGGGCAAAGCCGGGGCGGACCGCTAGTTTTACATAATTTTATCCTGATTCTAGTATGAAAAACTCAATAAACCAAAAATTATTAAAATTATTATAAGAGGAATAACTATGTTTTTCTATAGGTTGGAAATAGGTTGAAAATTATTTTTCACACACCTAACTGCTTAGAGTTTCTTAGCAAAACAATGTTTGTTAGCTCCAATATACACTTACATTATATAGAGGAAAGATTTTATTGTTTTTTTGTCTAAATCAAATAGGCTACGAAACTACTTGACAGATTTAAAAAAATCCTTTATCATTAGAATTCTACATTATCCCCCATGAAGATAGGCCATATTGTATGATATTTTTATTCCGAGTCAACCCAGGCCGAGACAAGCGGCTTGTTATCTTATAAACCACTAGCTGCTCCGCGCGGTTTCACCCCCGTGGCTCCACTCCTGTTGGTCGTAGCGTGATGATATATAGCCTATAGCCTTCCTCGATAAATGGGCTTATCTAACACGGAAAGAATTTTTCAAATCGGACCAGTAGTTCCCGAGATTAGCGCGTTCAAACAAACAAACTCTTCAGCTTTATAATATTAGTATAGATATGATGTTTGATAAAGTTAATTCTCGAATATTGCTTCTTAAAATTATATTTATTTCAGGCGACGTTTCATACAAATGTGCAATGGAGTGGTAGATAGAGGGAATGCCACACTAGTGAAGGAAGCTGCTTTAGCTAAAAGGGGATTAACAGGGGAGCAAGTTATTAATAAGGTAATATTTTACTTTTATACCAACCTAAATGCTCTAGATTTCTAGAAGTATTAAAGAACTAAAAACTGCTTAAATTAATAATAACATATAAAAATGCAATACCTATTCATAAATAAATAATTGATTCCACTGTCGTACATTAACTGTAAAACATAAAATGGACAAATAAATTTATTTCATTTTTATTTCTTTCATCCTGGAGATTTTTATGGTTTTTAGATGCAAATGTAAATTAATTTTTATTTCAAAAATAAGAAGTATTTGTACATTGAATTCATTGTAGCTCCTAAAGACAAGTAATAAAAATCTTCCAAAATTCAGTTTTTGGCATAAGCGGAAAAATCTGAATTTTTAATACTTTAATTAAAAGTAATAATATTAATTTTATATACTTTTCAATTTAATTTTAAAAACAAACAAAAAGTATATATATTTTTCTTCCCAGACGTGCAAATATTATTAACATTAATTCATCTCAGTTTATGTTAAATATGTATAAGTTTGTACCTTGAGACTTGAGAAAAACATTGTTTCAATAGAATAAACACTAAGATTAGTGCTTGACCTATAACCTCTCCTTCATTTTTGCCGCAAAACTTATACTGACTAAATATTATCATCTATACCTATAATAAAATTGAAGTGTCTGTTTGTACTTTGTAATATTACAATAACCACATTTTACTGAATACAAATGGATATAATTATATATAGGTACATATACCAAAATAGCAATTTTACAATTTTTCTCTGTCTGTCTATTGTTCCGGCTAATCTCTTGAACAGCTGGACCGATTTTGACGAGACTCACTGACAGATAGCCGATGTAATAAGATGTAACTTAGGCTACGTTTTATTCTGATATTTCAATAGGATTAAAAAGAAAAACTAATTTATTATTATAAAATATTTGTGGTGTCGTTCTTTTAGAAACTAATTTGAATTTTTATAACTTATGAAATCATTAATATTAAATAATGATCTAGGATTTTTTTGACATTTTTCTGTTTTTATTATTTTTTCCTCTAGAAAAATATTATTTATTAATATTATTTATGATAGATGGGGAAATAAAAGCTGTAAATAACTTGTTTTTCTAAGGGTGGAGTCGCTCGGACATTTTGTAACAATGTTTTATTAGGAGATTGTGAGCTTAGATGTAATGAGCCGTTTTGAGTCTAGTTGTAATAAATTATTGTGAGTCTATTTGTAATAGATTATTGTGAGTCTAGTTGTAATAGATTATTGTGAGTCTAGTTGTAATAGATTATTGTGAGTCTAGTTGTAATAGATTATTGTGAGTCTATTTGTAATAGATTATTGTGAGTCTAGTTGTAATAGATTATTGTGAGTCTAGTTGTAATGAGCGATACTCAGTGTAGTTGTTCAGAGCGATTATGAGTATAGTTTTTTTAGAAGATTATGAGACTAATTGTAATATACAAATGTGAGTCTAGCTGTTTATTACAATACACGTAATATACTTAGGTACAAGAGATACACTATGACGACGTGTTCATGACATACACGGAGCACCCGCGGCTTCTACACGTGCTGTCGCAATTCATTGGCGACAACATTACTGTTGTGAACAGCATGTTTATTAATAAACCGCCCGGCAGTGGGCAGCATCCACCGCATCAGGTAGGTTTTAACTTGTAGAGCTTTGTAGAATAAAATAAATTGATGGAAATAACTTTAAATGTGTTACTTTGTGTAGTATTTGCGATTCACCACAAAAAGTGTTTTGAACATTGAAAAAATTTTTGTTTATCTTGATGTTTTGAGCTAGTTGAACAAAATTAAAAAAAAATGAAATCAAATGAAAAATAATTCAATTTTATATTATAAAGTTTTATTAATTAAAATAGAAATGCATGTACATATGAATGGAAAGCTTAATATTAAACTTTTACCAATTTTAAATTTCAGGATCTATTCTACTTCCCATTCCGTCCCGCTGACAAAATCATAGCTTCGTGGACGGCTGTAGATGACGTCACAAAAGAAAATGGCTGCCTTTATGTTATTCCTGGCTCGCATAAGAAGAATATTTTGTATCCTCATGGACATACTCAGGTAAATAAAGAACTATGTAGTAAGGGTTGAAAATATTCTGTTGTTTGTGAAAATGGCGTTTTAAATATGGTTAATAATAAAATGAGGGTAGTTTTATTTAATTGAAATGTTTCTCCAAGCTACTTAATTACTATGAAAGTTTTCAAATTCAAAACTGATCTTAAACAAGTGTAGTTAAAAATATAAATTTTTGCATTTGTATTTTAAAATTTTATAAACTACCCACAAAAAATAGTTTTTAACTAAATTATTTTGGGTGTTTCACGCGTTTAATTATGAAATGCAAACTTTTTTAACTACAATTTACTTGTTTAAACAATTCGAACATTATTTATTATGCCTTAGCGAACCCGTAGAATATTTTTCTATCGTATTTTTAACAAACTAAATATCTGTTTGTATAGTTTTAAATTTTAATATTTATTATTAATCCATTTTTATACATTGCAGGGTGCAAACAAACTATACCACGGTATTCTAGACGAATCTGTCTACGATACAAGCAAATTTTCTAACTTGGAGATGAGTCCCGGGGACACTGTATTCTTTCATCCGCTTATAGTTCATGGATCTGGACCTAATGTTACCAAGGTAGAGTATTTTTAATAATAAATGGGGGTAGTTTTCTTTTTTGAAAAGGTGGAGGGTAGTTCTTTGTTCTCTGTATGTAAACGAAAATATTTATTCTAAAGTGCACACACTTGTCTAAATGAAGTCTAGTTGAACAAATAAATTTTTTAGTTTAGTAAGAATTCATTTTGTTATATTACTACTTAGTTACTTAGTTCAAACTCAAATTTCAAAATATATTTCTATCAAGAGAGGAAATCGTCGAAAGGTGTTTTTAAAAATGTTTTTGCTTCAATATAGAAACAAATTTCATAGTGTCCCTCTACATATAGACGATATAGGACATGTCCTATATCGTTATTTTGGTACACGTTTTTATGTAATGCCATTTATTATAACCTTAAACTCAAACTTAAACATTTATTTATTCAATTAGACTTCTTATAGAAGTACTTTTGAAACGTTATTACATATTTGTAACATTTACCACCGATTCGGAAAGCAGTATCTATGGAGAAGAACCGGCAAGAAACTCCATAGTTGCTCTTTTAAATCATTTCAGTATTACAATTTAATTTTACAAAATTCATATGTAACATCATATATTATAATACTCACTAAACTTAATCCTCATTAATCTGTCTCTAACCTCAATATATTATGAATAGATAGATAAAAATGAAAATAAATAAAAAAATGCTTTTTTTTTCAGGCATACCGCAAATCGATAACCGCCCACTACGCAAATAGTTCATGTTATTATATAGATGTTAAGAACTCGGTACAAGAGCCCGTTGCTAAGGAAGTGGAAGCTGAAGCTAAGAGACGCGGGTTCGAACTTAGCTTTCAGGTATTTTATTAGCTATAAATAACAATTTTGTATGTACAATAAGAAATTACACGCGAAGTCCGGTTTAAATATTAGTTTGAATGTAATAAGAATGCACTGCGATTATACACAGCTACCTAATTGATTAACAAATCGCAGCAAGTCAACGACTATTAGCAAAGTGAAGGTAGTTGGGTCAAACGTCGTATAAACAACGTCCGAGGCCCGAGCCCAAAGGCACGATTCGTACGAATGCGCCACGAGTCAAAGGAAAGCGGCCATTTATAGTATTCGACAGCTAAGCATGTTCGGACAGGAAACAGTGACAGCTATATTGACAACTATTCATCCACAAATATATTAAATCAAAAGTTACGTCTAACACGGGAGGATGGATGGATGTTACTCTTTCACGCAAATACTACTCAAGCGATTACAATGAAATTTGGTATGTATGTAGGTATGAGTTCACAAAGTTCATGAAAATCGGTTCAGCAATTTTGCGTGAAGGAGTAACACACAAACATATAAACTTTCACATTTATCATACAAGTAAAATTAACCATAATCACAAAAACAAATAAAAGTTAGGTTTATTTCATATTCAGATTCAAACTTTATTTGTATCAACACATAAATATATTTACTATATAAACAACTCGACTCACAATCACCTATTTAAAAATTTTATCTAAAAAATAACCGAGCCGTTGTATAAAACTTTCATTTTAATAAAAATCTTATTTCGTAACACTTTCATAGTCTACTATAACGCACATAAGAAAACTGCCTGATACATGCGCAGAGTTTGTTCTCGGACAATTTTTGGATGTGATTGTGAGTTTAGTTGTTTATTGTACGTCAATGTCAAAAAGTTATACGAATTTACAACTTCATTCATAATACATATATATAGATTTTTATAAATACAAACGGTCCGCCCCGGCTTTGCCCGTGGTACATGTTTACGTTTTCTCTCCATAAGAACCATACTCGTAATTCAAGGAATATTATAAAAAATTAACGAAATCGGTTCAGCCGTTCTCGAGATTTGTGCTTACCAACACATTTTGCGATTCATTTTTATTATACAGAAAAGTAGATATTAATTGATTACAAAAACTAATAATGCATTTTTTTTCAGGACACATGGCGATTCAAGAGTAAGCAAGTACTTGGCGTTCGTTCCTCGCTATAATCCAGTTAAAAAGTAATAAAATAAAATAGAGCGTGTGTGCCGACCACACGTGTCAGAAGTGAAACTTCTTTGGCAAGATTCAAAGATACCAAAATCGTCGCCTTCCTCCATGACGTGACGGTATAGCCATGACGCGACCTTGAAATTTTACTCTCAAAGCGCCTAGAGAAGTTTCACTTCAAAAAATTAGATATTATGTTGTTTAAAAAATATGTGATGTTATACTTTTTATAATTTTTTATGTACTTCACTTGGTGAAATGGTGTTAATTTTTTTTTTTAATTTTTAGTGATGGGAATTTGTGATAAATTTGAAATTATATTTTACTCATTTTTTATATTATGTGGTTTTTGGTGCACTGTTAAATGACTGTGATACATTTGTATATTTTTTATAATAAAAGTTATAACCTAAAAGTTGTTTCATTGAAAAATTCCCAGTTTAGGATGCTTTGCCACAAATAATGTGCGAGGATGTATAGCGAGGAATGTGTTTGTAAATGACCAATGGTATCGCTTCAAACTTCAAACAGTCAGTATTACCTACATCCCTCAAACCAAATTTTCATCAAAACATTAATGCTACATCGATCCATAGAAATGTATAAATAAGTGAAAGTAGGTACAATTTCAAGCAACCTATTCTGCCTAGAATGCATTTTTTTTTTAATATTATGTACTAAGTCTTTGTGAATAATGAATTTTGCCCATTAACTTAAAAACTAACATTTGTACATTTGAATGCCATAAACCAAAAATATCAAATTCAACTAACATTTGATCAGGCATCGATACTAATTTTATAAATCTAAAGAATTTGATATGATGAACACGCTAATGTCAGAAACTTCTGGTTCGAACTGAAAAAATATTTTTGGTTCATTAAGGCTTTTTAGGGCAAATATTTTGCAGAAAGCAGACGCAATATGGGTCACCTCATAAGTTCACGTTAAATTTAGTGAAGCCGAGCGCTCAAATATGATGAAAAATTTTGGAGAATCCAATAGTGCACGACTCATAATGCTCATTCCTTCGTCGAAATTTTAGTTTTTCGTTGATAACTATTAAACGATGCTAAATAATATCACCATATTCAATAGGTACCAATTTCCGCATAGTAGATCTACAGTTAATAAAAAATAATGGCATAAATTATTACACAAACTATCGTGTTTCAACGGAAAAAAAGTGTAGATTGACGGGAATTCTATTTTTTTAACATTTCTTTCTCGTTCAATTTTCTTGGATCAATTTTTACCAGTTACAGTTTTCATCTCCATTAAATTATCTATAAATTAAGGATACTACGCGGTAATCCAATCGTGTAATTATTTATATAGTTGCGGAACCAAGGCAAAACAAATTTTTCGATCGTAAAGCACTCTCTAATGCTTCGCATTATGAGTCGTGCAATAGACAACATTACAATTACAAAAATATGTATAATTTATCAAACCAATTGGCGTTATAATATCTAGTCATGAATATGTGCAGCGGTTTTTTTCTAAGGGGGAGAGATCGATTGAGAGAGAATAAGGGCGAACGAGCATTGACAAAGAAGTTTCACTTGGCATGTGTACTTTGTACGCACCTGTTTATAATAGCAATACGTGGGATAAAATAGGCAAAAAATGTCTGTTTTGATGAATGTTATTAATGTATTAATGGTTAAAAATGGTCCTTCATGATGATTTTTTTCACTTACAGCAAGCTATATTATTCAGTAGCGACATAGGCAGTTGTATTATGATTGAACAAAAAAAAATATGTGAAAAACCGATTAGATTAAACGGTTTGGTATAAACGAAAATAATTTATGATCACGAAAAATGTTCTTTCTTGC
The DNA here is from genome assembly GCA_907164665.1 of Colias nastes. Classification (NCBI taxonomy): domain Eukaryota; kingdom Metazoa; phylum Arthropoda; class Insecta; order Lepidoptera; family Pieridae; genus Colias; species Colias nastes. Next base: position 4,374 of record CAJQZM010032355.1, on the reverse strand, counting down.
ATTCACTAATAAATTCCATGGTACTGTATAGTTATTTTCTGTTATGTTTGAATCACTAGGTACAAATGGTTTTTGTAACAAACGAGCAGATACGAGCACATAATATAACAGTGTGTAGTAAACGTGTTAACTGTGGAACATACTAAAGTCCTCAATAGATGGCGTGAGGGTGTCTCTATAGTCTATAATATATAAGTTATAGCACTGGATATAGAATAATAATTCAATTATCGTTTAGGTAGTATAGAATAATATTATCTGTAGTTGAGGTGAGATTGCCTGGATTGTCTATTATATGTGCGAAAGTTTGTTACAATATATGGAATATGGGTTTAATTTAATGGCTTTCACGCAATAAACAGATCTTATAGTGAAATAATATAGGTACCAGAGTTACACATTAGAAGCCACAGAAATACCTTTCTTAAATGAATGTAGTAATATCATAAAGTTCACGCTAAGAAACTCTACTACTACTTATATTATTAGCTATGTATAAATAGTTAATTATAAATTGCAATTATTGTTATATTATATAATGTAGGTTATAAGGAAGGGATAAATGAAAAACGGTTTTCTATTAAAATAATATTTATTCATCATTAATCTTAGGTTTGGTACTGTATTATTAATACTCTGTTAAAACTATGGAGTTACGTCATATAAATTATTCTCTTATTTTACTAATAATAAAAAGAAAATCGATGTAATGTGTTATAATTATTACATAAAATAGGGTATAATATATACAATAATAATAGAAGTTTGTATTTCTTACAAATGTAAAATTAATTACATATAAAATAACACTATTTAATTTACTTTTTAATGACCAAGTTGTCATTCCTTGTACAGTTTTGTCGATTCATAAACTTTAAAGCTTGTAAGAGCAAAATTTTATACAATGACAATTCCAAATTAATATTTAAGAACATACTGGCAACCAATTCTATTAATTATCTAATAAAATCCGATTTATACAAACCAACAATAATTAAAACTAGATACATTTAAATTCCTTAACATGAGCATTCATCCTCCTTATAAAAACGCACCGTAGGACCGATAGATGGCGCTGATTTAAAAAATCAAAATCTAAAAACGCCATCTATGATTGGAAGACTAAAATAGGTTAATAAAATAAATGAAACACATAATATTGCTTTATTATACAGCGTTATTTACATAAAATGGAAACCACATTCGAAATATAGCGTTTGCCATCTGTGCAGTCGAACGAATGTAATTTCTTGGTATAACTTATTTTAAAACTGTGACGAAGACTAGAACGGGTATGGAAATGTGATCGAAAGAAACTATCTTGCTTAATGGTAACTTATGTGTTAGTAACTGCGACTCCATCAGAATTCTGCAAAAAGAAAATATAGTTTAGACACAGACCTTCACCGTTATTTACAAGAGAAGTTTTATTATGTCGAAAGAAAATTATAATGCCTTGAAAATTAATGTTTATGAGATTGATAAAAGTAACTGGTAACAAATCACATATGATTTTAAATAAAATAAAACTAGTACTTATTAGGGAAATATGAAATACTGACTAAAAAGTTGGTAAAATAATGTTTCCACACCGTGTTAAAAAAGTTTAATGAATGAAAAAGGATTTTTAATAACGATTTTTGTCATTGTAATTATCATGTAAAATATATATTCACCAATACAAATAATACTTGTTAGTAAATAGAGAATGTAGATTAGTTTAAATTCAGTGACATCTATCAGCTAATACAAAACATTTACATAAAATCTTCATAAAATATATATTATCATAAGAAGCACAGCAAAATATACAACAATTATATTAATTTTAAAGCTGCGGACCTAAGCAATACTAGTTATGTTTGTACTTATATGTCGATATTAAAATACATTTTAGAATATTTTACATCACATTCAATGTTAATTATGAAAAACATAATGTAAATAAAATTGTTAGTATAATATACTTTAAATCTACATTATTGGCACATATTAACTTCAATAATTACATTACAATTTAGTAAATATAATTAAACAAATGGACATTACGTCATGTTAATGCACACTTGATACATCTTAAACTGGGATATTTTAGCTAGTTAATAATAAAGGCCCATGATATAACATAAACATGTAGGTATTTTATATACCCTATCTATTTACCCTAAAGCACAATTCATATAACATTACTTTTTTATTAATTTTCTACCATTTACATACAATTTATACACATTATATTACTGTGAGAGAATAAAAAAGTATCCCTATAAAGTTTTATAAACAATTTTATGGACATTACTTTTTGGACCTTGTTTTCACAAATTTTTCTTGTTATTTTTCGATTTTTTTTTACTCTCTCTCAAAAACAAATAAGTAGGTATTTTATTTAACTAATCTCTTGGTGTAACATACACCCTCACAACCTCACCTTCGTGTTTCCTCTGCGACGGCATGAAGTAGAAGTCTGGCGTTGCGTCCGGGGACCCACGTGATGGGGACCGGGGGGAGTGGGGGGAATGGGGCGAGTGGGGCGAGTGGGGGGAGTGGGGGGAGTGGGGAGAGTGGGGGGAGCGGGGGGAAGGGGCTCCCCGAGGGGGGGCCCCGCGGGGGAGGGAGTATGTGCTCCTGTCTGGGCGGGGAGCGTAGCTATGGAGAAAAAATAAAAAGAATGGTATAAAATCTATATAATATATAAAACTCAAAGGTGACTGATATAGTGATCTATCAACGCACAGCCCAAACCACTGGACGTATCGGGCTGAAATTTGGCATGCAGGTAGATGTTAGGACGTAGGCATCCGCTAAGAAAGGATTTCCCAAAATTCTTGCGGGAACGGGAAAAACGGGGATGCACGTACAAAGTCGTGGGCGGAAGCTAGTATTTAATATAATTAAAATACACGCTTAAGGGTGCATTTCCACCAATAATGTGCGAGGATGTGAAGCGAGGAATATGTTTGTAAATAACCAATAGTATCGCTTCAAACGCTAGACGCTTCAAACTTCAAACTAAACGAAGCGATACGATTGGTTCTTTACAAACATCCCTGGCCACGTATCCTCGCACATATTTGGTGGAAAAGCACCGTTAACTTAGGATATTATTGTTTTGTAACCAACCCTTATGTGTATAAGTTATATAAGTTATTTATTTGTTTTGGTTGAAATAATTAAACAAAAAACACTGTGTACAGGTTGTAGCATAATGTTTTTGCTTGTTTTAGTTAAACTTTTATATTTGAGGAAAAATTTAATTACTAATATTATATCCTGCTCAATTAAGACATTTTTGTCAACGGTAACAGTTTAACATAATTAATGTTTTAGATTTAAATTTGCATAAATTACTATCCTATAATGAAATCATGAGCCTATCACCATTCTAAAAAATATTGTGCAATATGAAACAAAAATATATCATTTAAATGAATTAGTTATGAGATGTAGGTAATTTCAATTTTATAAATTTCCGCATTTTCATTATTAGAATTAGATAGTAACATAAAAATTATAATTAACAAATTATTATGTGTTCTCCCTTATTGCGCAATATTAAAAAAAAATCCTTCAACATAATTTTAATTCAATAAATAAAAAGTCTCAGGTTTATTCCACAATAAATTTTATACACACAGAACAAAAAAATACAAAATGCCAAAAAAAATTAAAAAAGGTTTTCATCGACCGTGACAGGACTCGAACCTGCAATCTTCGGATCCGAAGTCCGACGCCTTATCCATTAGGCCACACGGTCGCATGACTGCTGACGCGAAATAGTGGAACATATTCAGTACTAATGTTCTTTTCAAGTGTTTTATAGTTTGAATGGACTCTTGATATGAGAGCTCTTTTGTCCATGTTGAGGGAAATATGGCTTTGTTTTATATGGAGGTGTTTTGTGTATTTTTAAATGATTTTATAAAAGAATGGCTTTATATTCATGTTTAATATATGTATGAAATATTTTGTATAATGTATTGAGTTTTTAATTGGTTTTGTGATGATTTATTTTTAAATAGATAAACGTAGAGGTACATTATAAGGACTAGAACTATTTGAAGATGTGTTGATCATATTATTATATGATGATAATATTCTTATTAATGTGACGGAAAATTTAACATCGAATTCTCATTTTAATTTCTTGATTGTTTGACAAACATTTTATATTTTTGCTGTAAAATTTTATCATGGATTTTAACAATAATGTTAATTAAATATTTCACAATAATTAATTTACCCGTGACCTTATTCACGAAAATTTACAAAAATAAACTTGATCTACTACAACTTGCTATAAACACGTTAAAAATGCCAAAAAAATAAGATTTTTTAATAGAAAAATAAAATAAAATAAACTCACCCATACTGGCT
>CAJQZM010032354.1:0-14886 GCA_907164665.1 Colias nastes | reverse complement strand
ACCAACGATGGCCTTTCAAATCAGTACGGTATAAAGCAACTAACATACAGTGCGACACAAAAGAGATGACAAAAAATGAGGGCGCCACCGTCGCTCATATAGCAACACTGATACTGCGACGCAAGCAATCTTGATACTATAGAATAAAAATCAAAAAAATAAAAAGTAATAAATACCGCGATTTAAAGTTGTTTCATTCATCATCGTGTAAATTTAAGACAAAAATACATTAGTATTTTAAATGACCTACCTAGGTCAAATTTTACTTAAATGTATTTGGAATTAGTTTATAGAAATCGGTCAAGCCATTTAGACTGCAGAGGCGCACATAGAATCAAACATACGAACAAACAAACATACATACATACACCTCAAACCTAAGGCTCAAACACATTACGCTCCTTCTGGGTCCGTCAGGTAAAAAAAACAAGGTGATTTGAAAACTACATATTTTTATTTATTTTTTGTAGATATTCTCCTTCATTTTTACTCCCATGCTCCACTATCCTGCGTACTGTGCTTTCAGAAACCCCTATAACAAACGAATTAAGATGAATAAAATCAAATAGTACATTTAACATATTTATTTAGTAGCTTAAAACTATTTTTTTTTTTATGTCGGAGGCCAAGACTCACTTTGGATCCCTGCGTCCACTCTAGTAAGTAGCAAGTAAGGATTCATAGATAGCTGTATGAAAATAGTTATCACTATACTATTTAAGGCTGGTTGGATTGGTTACTCTCACCTACCATCAGGTAAAATTTATGCTCATTTTGTTACCTGAGTACAAATAAAATCAGCTATCACATTTATGGTATGATATATTGAAATAAAAAACTGACATGAGGTCAACACATGCAAAACTTATTTATTTAAAAACAGGCTGAAATCAGAAATGTTACATTAGACAGCCCACCAAGTCACCCAAACTATCGTTATCGAGATAATTACATTAAAGAAAATGTACTAGTACACTATTCTAATAGATCAAAATCTAAATATTCGACACCTTCAATTCCCTCAGAGTGTGACGTGCTTGCACCTTGGTTTATATCGTCTACTTGCTCCGACATTGATTCGTCACTGGACTCTATATAAGAGTCATCGTCACTGCTGTCTGCACCAACCTGGATAATTAAACTGTCTATGTCATTGTACAATGTTTTTCCACGATTATAATATTCTAACTCGATTTTCTTGACATGTTCGCAGCAGTTCTTCCAATCCTCTACTGTAATGGAATTGAATGCCTCTTCGGTTAGTTTTTTAACATCACTTGCACCCACATTATGCGAAGCAACCTTTCGTTTGGCTAGTGCCCAAATTAATTCTATAGGATTAAGATCACAGTGGTATGGTGGCAGCCTTACCACTGTGTGACCGTGTTGACCTAGAATCACATCAATCTCATATTCTGGCTCAGGTTTGTGTTTCTTAACCAGCTCCAAAAGAGAAGGTTTCCTTAAATCTACATCAAAAGGCACATTATTTTCTAAAAGCCATAATCGTATTTCATTGACTTTACTTGCTGATGTTGGAGCTTTATTCAGAACAACGGAATGATAAGGTGCATTGTCCATCACAATGATTGAGGGTTCTGTGACATTAGGGATAAGTTTTTCCTTCACCCATTTGGTAAAATTATGCTGGTTCATTTCGGAGTGGTAATCTTCTTGTTTATTTACACCGCTAAAAATTAAAAGAGCATTAGGTACAAAGCCCTTTGCAGTACCAGCATGAACTATAATCCATCTCTTTCCTTTTGATATGTCTGTCGTAAAACCTTGAGTTTCAAGTGACTGCCAGCATTTTTTAAGTTTGTAGTTGGAGTGGATGTAGCTTTCATCTAAATAAATTATGTCTTTTTGAAGCTCTTCAGGTAAATTTCTATTATCCATTATTATTTTTAGATACCGTTCTCTCTTATGAGCAATAACAGGTTTTTCAATCAAAGCTTGTCTGTTAGTTTTGCATTTTTTGTATAGAAATCCAATCTTTTTAAGGAGTTTTCGCAAGTATTCTCGACTTCCGTCATAGTCTATATCTTCCTTTAATTGAGCTAGTAATTTCCCTATGGTTGGTACTTCTTTCTTAACAGTATAAAAAAAATGAACCTTTTGTCTTATAGCACATACGTCAAAGTCATCTAAAACCTTTGAAGGACGACCCTTTCTGTGTTTAGCTGGCGTCGAGAATTTTCCACCACTTGCGACGCCATGCTGCACAATTCTTCGCACTGTGCTTACAGAAACACCTAGAACAAACAAGATAAAACAAAAAAGTTAAATAAGGCCCTTGAATGAAAGTATTTCTCATAATTTTATCTTCACTACTATCAGCACTGTGTGACTAAGTCTCATAGAAAACATGTTTAATACAAAATAAAAAAAGAAAAACAAATAATTTGGTCTCATTAACACAAATTGTTGTATTGTTGTTATAGGGATTAAATACGTAACATTTTTGCTTTCCTTAATTCAAGATTGTTTAGTCGCACTATAAATAAAGTGCCTTTGTTTATCATAGCATAACCTCAAAAACGATAAACAATAACTATTGTAAGTAATTGTTAGCATGAAAAATAAGCTCTCTGAATGTAACAATGACTTGTAATAGCTGTTTGATGAAACTTTTTTAGTTACTTACCAGTAAAATCAGCTGTGCGGTTATAAACATCGTCCAAATCGGTTAGCAGTTTCCCAGCTTGGAATTCTGCCATACATCGCATGAAAACTTTATATATAATTTCACGTGCACCACCACGAATCACCTTAGGCATGATTATTCTTCTTTCGCCTTCACAAATAATAAAAGCTACTCAAAAAACAGAATTATCGCGTAATAACAACTTATGATTGAAGAGTTTGACAGCTCACGTACTTACTATAAGTGTTGCCAGAAAAAATCAATATGTTAGTTCCAAAATATTTAATTTCTTCTCTTTTATGTCGTACTGTAATTGTGATTACAAATACACTCGACGGCAATGAAAACGGGTCACCACGGGTGACCAACAACATAAATCTTAATATTTCGGAAACTAAGAATGACAGCTTATTTAAACAAAAACGGTCTGATCATCCTCTTAAAAAAGTATCAGCACATTAAGAAGGACCCTGTATAAATTACTTTAAAAAATAATCAAATTAATATATTAAAATATACTGATTTTTTCCTTATACTTGATTGATATAATTATTATTAACTTAAATACAAAAGCGATTAGAACGGCCTTAAAATTATATTGCTTTGGCGACAATCATCACAAATCGTTTATCTAGTTTTTATTACACTTTCTGTTATAAAATATTTATTGAAAATCACAACAGTTGCATAATTGAATAATAATTGTAATTACTAATAATTACCTAACGTTGGCACACATTTTCAGTACGATTAGAAACTGAAATTAACAATCTTATGATACATTTAAAAAAATTAACAATATTTTCAACAAAATATCTTACATTCGTAATTTCTTAATGTTTTTTAAACTTTGGAATTATAACAACTAATCATAAACTAAATTTTTCAACGAAAAGTGATAAATTATTTGAAAATATTACTAATACAAAATAACAACCTTAAACATATTGTATTCAAAACTAAGACGCATTATCTTAAAATGGTTTTCTCCTTATGCTTGATTGATCTAATTATTATTTACTATCACTTAATTACAAAAGCGGTTAGAACGGCCTTAAAAATAAGATTATATTACTTAAGCGAAAATCATCACAAATCGTTTTTGTTATTATTACATTTGTTGTAAAATGTGTTATTACCACAGAGCAAGTAATATAGGAAGAGACGGCACTCAGTACTTCGATTTCGAGCTCACGCACACATATGCATGTATTACTTAGGTCAAGTCTTATATACCAACCTATGAAAAGTTCACGTCAAACATGACCCACATTGCTGCCAACATTTAAAAGTTATCGTTGCTAGTGATGTCTCTTTACGAGTGCTAGTATCGATAAAACTTCATATCGATATCGATAAAATTTTCGATGCTGGGTACAACACTACTTATTCTCATCCTTATTCAAATTTATAGGAAATTAAGAATAAAACACCAACAATGTAGATCAATAAGTTTATTATAATATAATATTAAATATATAATAACATTTTTATATAATATTAAAACTCACTATTATCAGCAAAAAATGGATAATTCATTTGAATTTTACTGAATATCTTTATTTAGGCATGTAGGACTAATTAATTCGGCTTAAATATTATGTGAATACAACTAGATTCACATTTTATACTTTTCCTTGAAATATTTTGCGGGATTTTAAAATCTCGTTCTAATTTTCGATACCAATATTATATCGTTGCCGTTCGGATCGCCATATTGGAATTGTATATGAAGAAGCCTTTGTTTTCTTTGGACATAATAATATCTCCTCTCCAATTGATTCTACAGCCAGAACATGACGTATTAGAGAAGTTTTCTCATAAATTGTTATGTTTTATCTTCCTTATAGAACAGTCATTGGGTACATATTGCAAATATTTAGTCACAAATCACAATTAATAACTAGGTAGTTAAACTTTGCGGGAGCGATTTGACTTTTTTAAAAAGAAATAAAATAAAATTAAAATTAAACTTATTTAATTACTTAACTATAACAAGTGGACGATTTGGAGTCACAAATGTTAATGCCCAGAATTACATACATGGTACCATCGATACAATATTGCGAAACAAATGTTTTTCAATAACTGCAATGCTTATGCTAAATTGCAAGAACTCTCCGGTGGTCTTGCTGAGGCCAGCGGAAGGCTATTGCTCAACCTAATACAGAGGGTTGGGGTGGATGCGTAACTCCTCCCTCCTTAAGTGCGAAATTATCGGTTTGTTCATTTTTAATAACTATCCGATGATTTCGCAGACATGTTACATTTAATATCTTATAACGAAGTAAGTAAAGTAAAAATAGAATTACAAGTACAAAGATTAAAAATAGAGACGTATAGCCTAAAGTAGCACTGAATCTAAAATTTCTTTCACTGTTAACCATTTCACTATCACTGAACACTGTTTGCTTTAATATCGTTGACATATATTTAACTTCGTCCAAGTTGATGCCTCGCATATTGAGTACACGTGTACTGGATAATATTGGAGTTCTATTCACAGGTAATTGCGGCAAAACTATAATTTTTGTTGGTTCTACAGGATCATTCTCAGTGATTACTTGGTGAGGGCGAATCGTTATATTCTGGATCTCGATGCTACATGGTTCGTCGATGGTCATTATATATGTGCCCACGACAGGATATTTGCTGACATCACCATTGCAAATTTGAGTCAGAGTATTTCTGTATTTTGAGAAAAGTATCCAACTTATAGGTGTGATTCTTTGAATTCTCACATTCTCTATATTGATTAGCTGTTGTTCGCAGTGCATTGGGTTTCCTTCAAATTAAAGCAGTTGTTCTATGCAAGTAGTTTCAGGATATGGCGTTTGATTTTGTTCATCGCATAGAAATTGTTCTCCAGCAGCGAGCGATCGGCACGGTTTTACGATCGGTAAGTATTTCATCCCCTTTGCCAACAGGTAAGGATATTTAGGAAAAATGGAAAGGGTTTTACTATCGGATGCACGGTACATAGGTATAGAGTATAATTTGTAATAGTTATAAGTATAATTATCTGTAATTGGAACCTCCATTATGAACGTAATCTGGTTTTGTTTAATATACGATTTAACATTAATAGTTTCTTCTAGTTTTACTAAATTTGCCTCACTCGCTTTAAACACTAAATTTTCAGTTTGAGATATAAGAATTAAATGTTGCAACAACTCAGTAGAGTTAATAATGCTTTGATGTAGTATGGATACTTTACTAAATGCTAGAGCAGTCTCTATTTCCCCTAATTTTATAAAAATAGTACGAAAGTTACTTACAAACAAATTTAAAAGGCTTACAACATAAGTAGTATAAACCCAATGATTATCCTTATATGCTAATTCCTTAATCATAGATTCTACAATTTTTAAACGCTTATCTAATATATTAGAATTTTGATTTAAGACTTCAGTAGAATTGATAAAACTATCGAGCATTTTAGATATTAAGGTAATTTTATTTCTAATGATAGTTTGATCGTTTTCAAGTTTAGCTGTAAGTTTATCGTATCTCATTGCGTCACTATAGTCTAAATTTCCGGTTATGTTTAAGAGGTTGTAGTTGAAGGGCCAGCGCGGACTTCATCACTATCAGCCAACACTACAACGCGGAAGGCGTTTTACATTTTTAATAGGGACCATAGTCTTCCTTTTACCAATCTCTATCGGTATAACGTTCCTTGAACCTTGTCCTATAACCTTAGCTTTATGGAATCGCGGCTTATCCTTGCCTTTTCGCTTATTACCGTCTTTCGCAAATATAATTTTTCCTGAAGGGAGACTGATTTGATCTTCACCACCTCTCCTATCCTTTACTTTTTGCTTAGTTTCGATCATTTTCATTTTAGAACACGTTTCACAAGCATTAATAAGGGCTGAAATAGTTTCCTGCATATTGTGCCAAAAATAATTCCTACGTATACTCGCTAGAGTCTCTTTAATACCGCGGTGACACGTTTTGCCTTGATGGTGTTTTATTATAATAGCCTTTTGTTCCTTCTCATCTTCTATAAAAACTACACGCTCCGTACATTCAAATAACAATACTGTATCCTTTCTAAATAATTCTATGACAATGCTAGTGAACTGTTTGCGATGTTCATCATCTTCGAAATAAATGAAATACTTAACTTTCGGTTTAATATACTCTTTTAAAAATTGTTTTACTAGATCCGGGTTATTAGTAGGCAAGAATACTTCTAAAACCTTTTGCTTTTCACGTAAAAGGTCGTGAACTTGCATTTCGTTCTTAAACCACGTATATACTAAAATTTGATTTGGTTTCGTATCTATTGCTTCATGTAATATAGGTATACCGGACGATTCTACTATATTAGCTGAATGAACTGTATCCGATTTTGACGTTACAGATGGTGACCTGACTGGGTAGTCACATTTTCTAGGAGAACTTAGCGCCGATAGAGTTTCAGAGTCGGGAATAGATATCGTTTCACTAGAATCGCGTTCTGGTATAGAAATTGTACTAGAGTCGTTACGCGTTCTTGGCCTATTGTCTCTATCGCCTATATTAACAATCATAGATTCGTTTTCATTATCGGAATACGTAGCGTTAACTCTAATTCTAGATAAAGCGTCCGCGTTAAAATTTTGCTTCCCAGTATCAATCATAAATTTGGAATTAGTTTCAGGAATATAAATGTGTGGAAATTTCAGATTTGGATCGCAATTTAATTCTATGATTTTTTCTTTGTAGAGGCTTTCGTTTGAAAATTTTCTTCATCAGACGGAAGCACATTATCGTCTTGAGTATCGTCAGTGGGTGTATAAATCTCATTCGCGTCGTATTCGTAATTCGTATCGTAAGGATTACAGCCATAATAATTCGTATAGTCGTTAGGATTATAGCCATAGTAATAATTATCATTATGTAAGTCGGTTTCATTCACTCTAAAACCTGGCTGAGTTATATTTTGTGGTCGAGGGGGTGCCGTCCTCATGGAAACGTCAGTAGACTCAAAGCGGTTATTTTGAGGAGGTATTTGACCGAAATTCTGTGGCGTCATACCAAAAGTTTCAGGAGGCCTATAACCAAATTGTGGGTTTTGATTAAATGTTGGCCTATAACCAAATTGTGGATTTTGATTTAATGAAGGCCTATACCCGAACTGTGGGTTTTTATTAAACTGTGGCTTATAACCAAATTGTGGATTTTTATTAAACGGTTGTTGGGGTGTGAATTTAAAACCAAATTTTTGAGGTACATTTGGTATCCCAAAATTAAATCTTTGTTGAGAATTTTGTAAAAATTGGGGCACCGTTGTATTATTATGGGTACGATTGCGCGACTGATATTGTTCGTGAAAATTCAATCAAGTTTTTCAACAGGCGCTGCAACTGTAGCCTGTTTCTTTGATATCAAAAGTGCCTATGATAACTTGGATATAAGTGCTGTGTTAAAAACTTTAGATGAGGTAGAAGCCGGGTCAAAAATTTGTAATTATCTTTGGTCGTATTTAAGTGAAAGGCGTCTCAGGATTGAAGCTGAGGGTGGAGTTGTGACGAGATGTACTGGACGGGGCTTAGCTCAAGGCGACCCAATTTCACCATTGCTTTTTAATGTTGCCACGTATAAAATTTGTAAAAATATTCAGAGCGTTAAAGTGTCTCAATGTGCCGATGATTTTGTTCTATTTGCGTCAAATAAAAATTTGTTTCGTGCTGTACAGGATGTGCAATCAGCGGGAAACATTTTTATTAATTTTCTAAATGGTTTGGGTCTTACAATTTCAACTTCAAAAAGTAAAGTATGTGTTTTCAGAAGGGGAACTAATAGAACGCTAGTAGATTTAAGTTTTGATAACGATTTGTTACCTGTAGTGAATGACGTCAAATATTTGGGCATGTGGTTGGATTGTTCTTTAAGATGGAAAAAACACATAGAGGAGATGGTTGTTAAAGTGTCTAGGCATATTAATATTCTGAAAGTATTGGCTGGCCCCGGTTGGGGGATTCATCAAAAACATATAAGACGGCTTTATATTTCTCTCATTCGTAGCCGAATAGATTTCGCTTGTTTTTTATATGATAATGCAGCTAAAAGTTCATTGCTCAAATTGGATAAAGTTCAAAACCAGGCTTTGCGTGTAATAGGTGGCTATATACGTAGTACCCCTATTCATGTTATGGAGAATGACCTTTGTCTTCCTCCTCTGTTTATTCGAAGAAGGTATCTGGCGGGGAAGTTTTGGTTAAAGTGTAGGTCGTGTAAGAATAGTTTAACAACTACGGCGCTTAATGAACTGTTTTCACTGAGTCGATCAAGGTATTGGAATAATAAAAAGCTTCCCCTTCTTGTTCAATCGCAAGCCGGATTATCTTCATTGAGTTTACAGAGTTGTGGTCGACTTGAGATGTTCTCGATGGACACTTGGGTTAGTAATATTAATGTACAGGATTTTATTTCAGATACCATCCCGTCAGTAGATCGTGCCAAACGCACTTACCATCATCATACTCTTGAGTCTATTTGTTCCCAATTCATCCTTAATAAATATGGAGCATATCATAAAATTTACACTGATGGCTCTAAATGCGCAAGTAGTGGTGGTGCGGCCGTGTTGGATTCATTTCTTGGATGCAGCCTTAAGTTCAAAGTTAATTCAGAGATATCCATTATGCATATGGAATTGATTGCTATCGCGGAAGCTTTGGCTTATATTCAATCTTTAAATTTCGGACATTTTGTCATTTTAACTGACTCTAAAAGCTCATTGCAACATTTGGCTCGCTGTGCCTCTCAAGTGAGAGGAGTACCGATTGCCTATAAAATTTTAGAGTTGATTTTGAACTTAAAAGCTAATAATAGAGAAGTAATCTTACAATGGATCCCTTCCCATATTCAGCTCAAAGAGAACGATGAGGTTGATTTATTAGCCAAACAAGCAGCAATAGATGGGGTACCCTTGGAGGTCGCTCCACTGTACTCGGATCATTTTAAATATGTGAGGAATAAATGTCTATCCGATTGGCAGGTATATTTTGATGAACGATCGCGGGAGAAAGGAATTTGGCACAGAACAATCCAACCACATGTACCTCGGTACCCATGGCTTGATGAGATTGTATGCGATAGGAGGACGTTGACAACTATTTTAAGATTACGTTCGGGACATATTCCATCGAATAAGTTTGCACATTTAATGCAGAAAGCCGATTCTCCGTTGTGCATTGATTGTGGTATTGTAGAAGATGTGCAGCATATTCTCATGGAGTGTGTTCGGAACGCGCAATTTAGACAACAAAATGATATATTCCGCTGTATTAACAATGTCGGTTGTGTGAACAGCATTCTCACTTGTCCCTCGTCGGCAGAGGTGCGGGTGCTGGTCAGACTAACCGATGTTGGATTACAAAAATGATTGTTTTGTTTGCTGTAGTTTGTATTTAAATTTTTTAGATTTAAGTGTTGATTGTAATTGGAATATACGGGACGACGTGGTCGCTAAGCGACAAAGTCCCTTGGAAAATAAAGAATAAAAAAAAAAAAAAAAAAAAACTTCTTCTAACACAATTTCTAGAGCCTGTTCTAATGTACTGGGCGATTTTAGTCTAACAATACGCACCATACTTTCGGGCAAATTATACAAGAAAACGTTTAGGGCTGTATGATTATAAATCGCAATTTTCGCGCGTTTAATTTCCGTATCTACTGATGAATTAACCTTCGATATTAGTAACGATCTAATATTCTGTATCCTATTACAAAATTCAAGATAACTTTCCCCGGATTTTATTTTACAGGACTCGAGAGAGATTTTTATGCAATCCTCACTACGAGGATCGCCAAAATGCTGTTCCAGTAATTCTTTTAGCGCCGGCCAAGTATTAATATCTTCGCGCTCGGATAATAACGCGGCGGCATCGCCTATTAATCTACTAGTTATGGCATGTAAAACGTAAATATTCTGCTCTTCATGCCCTCTAAATTTATTAATTATATATTCACATTTTCGAAAGAATAAATTCAAAATTCTTTTGTCTCCACCAAAAAGGGGAATAAGCTTTAACATATCACTCGGAATTGTTATTACGTTTACGCTTTCCATGTTAAATAAGTACAGAGTAATTAAAGTTCTGAAGTCTTTAACCAATTACAATAATTTCGAAATATAAAAATCACACACACAGAAATCAATTAAAAACACAATATAATAAAAATTCTTAAAATATAGCACAATAAAAAAAAAATTATATGTTATCAATTACTATAAAAATTAAAACTTGAAGTAAAGTACAAAATCACATATAAAATATAAAAATTATTAATTGAATTACGATCAATTTTGAGATCATTTAAATCAATTAATATTGATATTTCTTTATGCAAAAAAATAATTTACTTTTCTTATGTAAAACTTTTATTTAAGTTACACTCTATAGCTAATTAGTCTGTGCAGAGTTTTATGCAAGACAATTTCTTAGAATTAAATACGATATTTCTTATGTATAACTAATAACTGATTTAATAGAATTTCATATCAAAACCAGATCCGTTATAATGCGAGACGTTCAATCCCAAAATAACAGTTAAAAATAGTTAAAAGTCAAAATTACACTCTCGTGAAAAGGATATAGGAATATATCAGAAAGGATGGCAAAAAGTTTTACTCACCAACCGATCGTCGATCCCATGTCCTCGTCGTGGTCGTTTAACAAATTTATTTCGGTTCTTTTAGGATAGCACGGCCTTTATAGCAATGTTCTAGGGCTAATTTTGAAGACCTCTAGACATGCAGACCTTATATGGCTATCCTACCGGCTGCGCCAGTTAAACTTTGCGGGAGCGATTTGACTTTTTTAAAAAGAAATAAAATAAAATTAAAATTAAACTTATTTAATTACTTAACTATAACAAGTGGACGATTTGGAGTCACAAATGTTAATGCCCAGAATTACATACATGGTACCATCGATACAATATTGCGAAACAAATGTTTTTCAATAACTGCAATGCTTATGCTAAATTGCAAGAACTCTCCGGTGGTCTTGCTGAGGCCAGCGGAAGGCTATTGCTCAACCTAATACAGAGGGTTGGGGTGGATGCGTAACTAGGTACACACAAAGATTTTAACATTGTTTACACATATCACTTTTTCTTCTTTTTTCACTTTTGGCAGAAATATTACGAATTAAAAAATTCAATGTACTGTACATTAACTGAGTAAATACCAAAATCTACGATATACGAAGAACAGATTTTGTTTATCTTCCACCAAAACAATAAATAAAACGCCATTTTGAATTCAAATTTCAAACAACAAATCAACATCAAGAGGTTGTCTATGCTTAAGTCTAAACCATTGACAAGAAATCGAAGAAAGAAAGAAATAATTTATTAATGTATTAGCTTAAAATTAAAATGTACAAAAATAAGGTTTAAAAAAAATAAGAAATAATAATAAATAATTAAAACTAAAATATTAAATCTAATATTATATGATTACATCGGAGAGGCCAACATTAGAAATATTTTTATTTTTCTAAATGTTGGCAGGCCAGACTTGACCTTAGGTCTTGGAAAAGTACAAAATAATTTGAACTCTATGTCAATTGAATGAAGTTTAAAATTGCTTGATAATGGAAGCCTAACCAAAACGATGTTCTAAGTGTCGACCCACTGGTTATTACGAATAAAAATAACGTCTTCAATCAAACTGTGTTTCAAATTAAAACGGTACTTTGAAACGACAAACTTCAAAGAGGAGAAACCAAAACAGCTATGGGACTCTTTCAAAAGGAGTATGAGTGATGATATATTTAATCCTGAACTGACTATAGAATTCAATGACGAGATCTTCAATGAAACACTCATTCGCTTAGAAGATAAATGTTTAGCAATAAATAATCAGGCCTTAGTAGAATTTGGAATGCTAGCACCACAAATAAATACTTTTAGTGTGCTAAACTACGAAATTATGAAGGAAAAAAGTTACAACATCAATGAACTACTTGAATACATTGCTCACAACAAACCACTTCTCAATGACAATCAAAAAAAAGTTTACGACGTTATAATGAGCCGGATAAATAACAATATTGGTGGAATTATTCACTTGGACGCACCAGGAGGCACTGGTAAAACGTTTCTCATAAATCTAATACTGGCGGAAATACGTGCTAAAAAACTCATCGCACTGGCACTAGCATCATCTGGCATTGCAGCCACACTTATGGAAGGAGGACGAACTGCCCATTCTGCCTTACAACTACCATTGAATATAGCCGAACAACAATTCCCGGTATGTAAAATTTCAGGAAAATCTGGACGTGGTCAAATTCTAAAACAAGCTAAAATAATCATCTGGGATGAATGCACCATGGCCCATAAAAAATTTATAGAAGCCATGGACAGAACATTACAAGAATTGCGAAAAAACTCTGAAATAATGGGAGGAGCTCTACTCATACTCTCAGGAGATTTTCGACAAACACTTCCAGATATTCCCAAGTCAACATCAGCAGACGAGATCAATGCATGCTTGAAAAAATCACATCTCTGGCCACAAGTACAAATACTGCAATTAACAAAAAACATGAGCGTTGAATTATCAAGAGATGAAACAACAGTACAATTTGCTAAAATACTTTTACAAATCGGCGAAGGTACATATCCTACTGACCAAACGACCGGCCTCATTGAACTTAATAGTGATTTCTGTAATATAGCCACTACTGAAGACGAACTAATCGACAAAATTTATTCACACAGAGTTGGAAAGTGCTTTAACAACATCAAATATCGTGTGTGTATTATTCCCCGTCATCGATTTGATGTTTGAACAGAAAATCTAAACATAAAAAATCGTAATGGAAAGTAATAAAATTCAACTTAAATAGCAGTGACCAAGTGTTAAAAATTAAAACCAAAGTGACAGTGTAAATAGTGGAAAGGATTATGATATAAAATTAAGTGAATAATAGTCTTAAAAGAGATTTCTTTGTTCTCGTAATGACTCATTTTTTAACGGTTTTATCCTGTCGCAAATGTGCTAAGTTGGCTCAGTGGTATAACTTCAGTGAATACTGTATGTACCGAGTTCGAATCCGCTCGTCCCCGATTAACAATTTTCATTTTTTATTTTTTACTAATTTTAAATGACACACTGAAAAGACTTGAAGTGTATAGAAATAAATATATTTTTTACATACAGAAATTTTAAATTTAGTATAATATGGCATTTACATGTACAAAGTGTCATCTAAAGATACCAAATAGAGAATACTTGAAATGTTGTAAATGTGAACATATCACACACTTTGCACAAATGTGTCATCTAAATATATTGTTGCACAATACTTGAACGGGAGATTTATCAACAGATAATGAAAGAGTCTGAAACCGACATGGAAATCAGTAATTTCAAGAAAGGAGTTTACAGTGATAAATGAGATGATACCATAAAATCGTATAAAGTGTTTTCTGATGAATTTTGCTTCTATGAAAACATACTCCTCAGGGGAAACAGGATAGTTATCCCACACAACCTTAGGAAGCAAGTATTGCAGGCAGCTCACGAAGGTCACCCCGGCATTGCGGGGATCGCCTCCGATCAAAAGTTTGGTGGCCTAAAATTGACAAGGATGTGGAATCATTTGTAAAACATTGTAAAGGATGAAGAACCCTTGGTAGGGTTACCCGTTACCGAACCCTCCAGCTCCGATGAAACGTAGGGAACTTCCAGCGGAACCGTGGGTGGATGTCGCTATAGATCTATAGCTAGGACCATTACCCAATAGTGACTATATCTTAGTCATCGTTGTCTATTATCGTCGCTATAAAGAGGTCAAGATCACAAGAGTCATAACGAGTGCGGAAATAATAAAAAAACTAGTAGAAACATTTAGCCGATTGGGTTACCCGTGGTCAATTACGGCGGATAACGGGTGATAATTTATCAGTGAAGATGAATGGCGAAGTCGAACGCCAAAACAGGGATATAGTCAAACGTCTTAAGATAAGTTGGAATGAAAAAAAAGACCTAAAAGAAGCGTTGTTTGATTATTTAATGATGTATAATTCTTCTCCTCACTCAGTTCAGGAAAGATGCCATCAGAACTTTTTTTTTCAAAAGGCAAAATAGGGATAAGATTCCGATGTTTAGAGACATTAATGAGACAGAAGATGATTCAGAGGTAAGTGACAGAGATAAATTGCAAGAAGAAAAAGAAGAGTAGAAACTCCGGAAATTGGTGAAGGTGATAAGGTATATTTGAAAGAAA
>CAJQZM010032353.1:0-52349 GCA_907164665.1 Colias nastes | reverse complement strand
TGAAATGAAATGAAATGAAATGAAATGAAATGAAATGAAATGAAATGAAATGAAATGAAATTTATTTGTATGAATTGTGGTTACAAAGTTTTTATAATAAATTCCACGTCCGCACAACTCGCCAACAAATTGGCATACAAATATTTTAATTTTATAATTTAAACTAATTCACATAAGTTATTATTTAAACATTATTACATTAGTTCATTTTACATTATATACTACACATTTTAAATTATATTTAAATTAAATTAATATTAATATAAATAATTTTACAATATTAGGTATGTCATTATTTTGATTTTTGAAAAAATTCTTTCAAGTCATAGTAACATTTTTCAATTAACCAGGCTTTTAAACGCTTTTTAAAAATATTAAATGGCAATTCCCTCAGAGATTTGGGAATTTCATTGAATATATGTATACACATAACAGATGCATTTTTTTGGTATAAGGCCGTACGGCATTTAGGCATCAGCAGTCTTGTAGGGTCTCTGTTGCCAAGTTGATATCCTTCTTTTGCAGATCTAAACAAATACTTATGCTTCTTAGCAAAAATACAAGATTCTAGGATGTACAAACCAGTTAATGTTAATAGTTTGCATTTTTTGAAGAGTGGTCGACAAGAGTCCATTGGGGACGCATTACAGAGAGCCCTAACACATTTCTTTTGTCCAATAAAGACACCCTTTACATTCGTTGAGTTTCCCCAAAACAGTATACCATATCTTAGCACAGAGGCAACGTAAGCATGATATGCTGTCAGGGCAGCTTCATACGAAATTGTTTTTCTTAGTTTTCTTAGGGCAAATACGAACTGGTTAATTTTAGTACAGATTATTTCACAGTGTAATTTCCAGTTTAAATGCTCGTCAATTTGTACCCCGAGAAACTTTGTACTATCTACTTGCTTTATTTGTTTGTCATTGTATTCTAGATTTATGCTAATTTTATTTGTCTGATAATTAGAAAATTGAATAAATTTTGTTTTTGTCATATTAGGTGTCAAATCATTACTCTCAAGCCATGTCATAATAGAATTTAATGTATTGTTCAATGTCATGTTATAGTCAGAATCTTTTTGATAGTCAGGAATTGTCAAACATATGTCATCAGCAAATAATGCACAATTATAATTCGTCACGTTTGGTAAATCATTAATATAAATTAAAAATAGTAGAGGTCCCAACATGCTTCCTTGAGGTACACCACACGTATTATACTCATAAGATGATTTATACTGCGTCATTTCATGTTTTTCATTTAAATTTGAGATTTCTACACACTGTTTTCTTCCGGATAAGTAACTCTTGATTAAGTCATAGGCAATGCCTCTGATTCCATATTGTTCACACTTATTCAATAATATGTCATGGTTAACCACATCAAATGCCTTTGTCAAATCAAAAAATATTGATATTACAGGCATCTTTTTATCAATGCTCTCAGTTATACTTTTTAACACGGAAAATATAGACATCTCTGTGGATTTGTTTTTTTGGAAACCACTTTGTTGTGAGCTTATAACATTATTTTTTAGAAAGAACGTTGATAATCTTTTGTATATAGCCTTTTCAAAGATTTTTGCAAATATAGAAATTAAAGTAATGGGGCGATAATTGTTAATCTCGCTCCGGTTTCCTCTTTTGTGTAAGGGTCTTATCACTGATAGCTTCAGCATTTCTGGAAATGTACCTTGGTCGAAACATTTATTTAAAATATTTTCCAGAACATGTGCTATATACTCTTTACATTCCTTGAGTATAGTAGTACAGATAGAGTCATAGCCAACAGCTCTTGTATTTTTGAGTGACTGAATAATATTTAAGATTTCTGTTATGGAAGTAGGAGCAATAAAGATACTTTTACTGACTGAGTTAATATTATTTTTATAATTTTTATTCATATGTCCTGTACTTGAGTTGATTTTATTTTTAGTAATATTTATAAAATAGTCATTAAATTTATTAGCAATAATCATAGGTTCATTCACGTCAGTATTGTCTATATTGAGTTTGTCAATGCATGTTTTCAGTATATTATTATTACTATTATTTTTTATTACATCCCAGGTAGCTTTTATTTTATTACTGGAAAGTTTAATATATTTCTCATTCAATGTTCTTTTAGAATAGTCTATACAGTTTTTTAAAATCTTGCAGTATTTCCTATACTTCATTTTAATTTCCTGAGCTTTGTTTTTATAATATTGAAATCTAAGTTGTCTTTTTGTAGAACTAGCTGTTTTGATACCTTTAGTTGCCCATTTTACTTTTGTTGAACCGCATTTTATAATTTTTTTACTTACAGGGAAGCAAAGATCGTTGTTTACAAATAACAAAAAAAATTATATTATTCGCTTCGTTCGTAGCAAAATATTTTTCTATTTATATTAACATCAAGGTTGGAACATGCATATATTTTTCATTTCAATGCTATAATTATTTTATATCATGGTTAACTTCTGAGGTTATGTCATATTATAAAATCTTTGTGTCACGGTGTTTGTCACCAAACTCTACTTATCAGACGTGAAATATTAAATTCCTGCAATTAAAATTTTTGAAATAAAATTTGCTTTAATATTTTTTAATTTATCTCTACTGTCAGGACGACCGCTAAAAGACGCAGTTGAATTTTATATTTTCTCCAATGTAAGCGCTATAATAGAAAAAAAAATGTATCAAGTATATATCTGAATAATGAATTGAGTAAAAATATTGTGCAATCAATTTGGAAATTTGCAATGTTGACTTTTCACGAGTGTATGTATGGCAGACCCCCAAGTAGGTATCCACTAATATTTTAACTAAACATATTGTTATAAATACGAGAGGAATTGATAAATATTTAAGGCAATAGATAATATTATAAAGAGAAAGCAAACAAGGGAAAAATGATAAAAGTAGTAGCCATAATATCAGCGTAGTTAAAAATATAGTATATACGTTGCAGGAAAATAGATAACAGGGTAATTGTTGGCAAAGGAGCTGGTGGCCCCCTGATGGTAAGCGTCACCACTGCCATGAACATTTGCAGTGACTTACGGACCGCTGGCTCCACTTACCTAACGAAATACAGTAGAATTCGCTACTACTATATCACGCTGCTTTTCTGTGATGCAAGCTGGCACTGTGGCCGAAGCGTGCTCGACTCCCACATACTAGAATAATGACGACTTTTAAGACTAAATAGAAGTCGAATAGTCTTGTCTAAAATGTCTTTTTACTAAAAAAAAGTAAAAAAATTCACATATTCCTTAGAAATTGAACTTTCTCTAAGTTCAAAAACTTTATCCATAAGTTGATAAGGCATTAGTCAGTTGATAAGACGAGCCTAGCTAAATCCGGCGCGGGCCGCTGGCTATTTGCGGAACAAAGCGATGTGGGTCGACATTCCGCTATCGGCGGATGCTGACATTTGCGTAATCTTCGCTATTGCTCTTTTTAACGTGCTCCCGGAATTTATAGGGTAAAGGTACAATGATTAGGGAAAGAAGGTGCAATGATGGAATAGGGATTGGGTATTTTATCTGTGCAATGGACACTAGAAGCTTATAAAAAGTGTTCTGTATTCAGTTTGTCTGAATAAAACCGAAGTCAATTACTTTTATTTTTGATAAATTGCATTTTTCATTCTATGTTCATTTTCAGCATAATAATAAAATGTCACTGATATACTCCATGTCAAGCAAACTTCCTTATTTATAACCATACCTTATCTATTCTTGTGAGCCTTATACAACTTCTCAATTCCCAAAATCTTATCTATTAGGTATGCTATAATTTCAACCTAAATTAAAGTATCGTTCAACAACTATAATCATTAAAGAGCAAATGGTTAATAAAATCTCAGTGAAGCTCCTTGAAATCTATAAATTGAAATTAAACAGAACTTAATCTAGTTACGATTTAATTATAACAATAAAATGAATAGTTTTATCTCAATTGATTTGCGAGGTGCTAATCGTTCAATCGTTCGTTGTTAAAAAGATTATGATTTTACTGTAAATTATTAAGTTTAACGGTGATAAGAATAATAACCTATTACTACCTATGTGAAATCTGTAATCCACCTAAAATATTTTTCGATGCGTTCGAGCTTTAGGCGTCTACAATTTCCAATCATGTTATGCAAATAAACTTTAACTATTCGTAATGACACACTTATTAATTGATATTTAAATTATAAACCTTCATAATAGAGCGTTTGAAAAATTTAGTTAAATGCAAAGTATATCATCCAACTCCTTCAATCCCCGTGTATATGTAAATACACACATACAAACTATATAAATAATACACAATTATGAGTGAAACGATTGCCAACATTTACATTGTCAATTCAGGTAGAGCCGTCATCCATCTTCCGGGATGAAAGGAATCTGCCTAATTATGTCTTTTGCGTCAATGCAATCATCGCGCCCATTGCAACATTACGAACCAAATCATTTGAGCAATTGTCGCTTCGAGAGATATGCAACTTTCATTGGTTTGATGATAGATGTGGAATGAACAGGAAACTTAAACTGTTAAGAAACTGTAAACCTGTGGATATGTCGCAGTCTTCTGGTTGAATTTGCTATTTGATTAAATGACTAGCGCGTTCATTGAATAAAAAAAATTGCAGATTCAACCAGATGACGGCGATAGATACACTGTGTCTTTATGAAAAGCACTTTTGTTCCAAATTATAAAAATATGATGTTTTGTGTTCTTATTTTTAGATTTGTTGACGACATGAGCTACGAGTTTGTGAGATAGAATATCGAGGATAAAGCTATAAAATGCGGAAGACTACTGTGACAATAAGATTTTGTTCTTTAAAACTTCAGAACCTTCACACGCAAAACTATATAGTTAACAAATCATCATAGTGATGCATTTATATATTTTGACATAAATTCATGTATAAAATCTTTTTGTTTGACAAGGAATACAATGTATCTGCCATTTAGATATAAGAGAGAACTTGCTATGTTAATAGCATATAAAATTATTAACCAGTCTGGTACATGTTCTGTATCAGACCATCGATCTACTATAATTTTATGTAGTAGTAATTATATACACCAACCTAGTTTAAGTGTTGACAGAAAATTTAGCCCTAAGCTAGATTTAAACTAGTATATAAGACAACAGCTAAGCAGCCTTTTTCCATTGTACATCAAAATATTCAAGGCTTGGCTAGCAAATTATTAGAAATAGAATTATTCTTAAATCATTATAGTATTAAAGTTTTTTGTGTAACGGAACATTGGCTTAAACAATGTCAGTTGTTAATAAATATTGATAATTATGAGTTAAAAAGTATATACTTTAGGAAACAAGCTATTCATGGAGGTTCTCTTATTTTAGTACACAAAAGTGTAAAAAGCAAAGAACGAACTGACATTGTTAGTCTTTCTGTAGAACGCACCATTGAACTGTCCTGTGTTGAACTTGAGCGTTACATTATTGTTTGCGTTTATAGGCCTCCTTCCAGTGACTATAATATGTTTGAGACAGTCATGGAAGAAATATTAAAGCGTTTGAGCAGAAGTGAAAAGAAGGTTATAGTATGTGGAGATTTTAATATTGATTTACTTTCACACACACAAACGGCAACACGAATACTTAATTTATTTCAATCATTTAATTTACACAAACTTTTTGATGAACCCACACGAATTACACCTAGTTCTGCAACTTGTATTGATAATGTTTACTGTGATTGCAACTGTTTAGAAAAAAGTATTCTCAATACACTCACTTCGGATCACTGCGGCCAGAAAGTAGTTTTTGAATGGGATTACATACCTACATTTAAAAGAATTAATGTTAGGCCTATAACTAAAAAAGGCATTCATAAATTTAGAGATAATATTAATAATAAATTGCCTGGCCTGAATGATCAATCCTTCCATAATAATCCTTGTGAAATGTTTACAAATCTTTTTAATTTAATTCATAATGAGTTTGAAAAAATCTTTAAAGTTAAATCATTAAGTATTACCAAGGATTTACCATTTAGCCAATGGGCAACACCTAGTATACACAGATGCAGGAACGTTTTATATGAGTTATATGGCATGAAGCAATATAACAAAGACTTGTCATTTCTTAGTTATGTTAGAAATTATTCAAAAACTTTTAAAAAAGTTTGTTTCACTGCCAAGTGCTTGTATGTCAGAGATAAAATACGCAACTCTGATAACAAAGTTAAAACGGTTTGGGCAATTATTAATGGTGAAATGGGTAAAAACCAATCAAATAGTACCATAAAACTTGTGAATGCTGGTAGGGTCATTGACAAAAGTGCTGATGTTGCGCTTGCTTTTGAAGATTTTTTTAGTAGTGTCCCTGCTAGTATTACCGAAAAATTAAATTCGTCATCAGCGCTTGCTGAGTCCTACTTGAGGGACCATGTTGCTGAGTGTAATGTATTATTTGAATTGCGACATGTGACTGCAAAGGAAATTGTTAAAACTTTTAAAACATTAAACTTAAAAAAAACATGTGATCTCTGGGGAATGTCTGTAAATTTAGTAAATAATATTATAGAAAACATTGCCAACCATTTAGCGTTTATATTTAATCAATGTTGTGACTGTGGTATATTCCCTGATTTATTAAAGTTTAGTAAAGTTATTCCTTTATTTAAAAGTGGTGACCAAGAAGACTGTAATAACTATAGGCCAATTTCTATTTTACCAACTTTGAGCAAAGTCTTCGAGAAATTAATTTTAAACCAATTATGTAGTCATTTTGTATCAAATGGTTTACTGCACGCCAAACAGTTTGGTTTCACAAAGGGGCGCTCTACCACTGATGCGGGAATAGCTCTTTTGTCACATATATATAAAGCATGGGAAAATTCAAAGAATGCTTTAGGGATATTCTGCGACCTTTCTAAGGCTTTTGACTGTGTAGAACATTCCACTCTATTACGGAAACTAAATTTTTATGGTATCAAAGGTTTAGCTCAGGACCTCATAGCTTCATATCTTCAGAACAGGGTACAAACCGTTGTTGTCAATGGAGAGAAATCTCGCGGTGCGTCGATTAACATAGGTGTTCCGCAGGGATCTATCTTAGGACCGTTTTTGTTCTTAGTGTATATTAATGACCTACCTTATTATTTGCAGGATATGTGTGAAATAGTACTGTTTGCAGATGATACCTCATTAATATTTAATGTGGATAGACATGACACAAATGTTGACGAAGTAAACTCTGCTCTTTTACGCATATCCAATTGGTTCAATGCTAATAATTTATTATTAAATGCAAAAAAAACAAATTGTGTAGAATTTATCCTTCCAAATGTAAAAAAGGTAAAAAGGGATATTATTTTAAACGGGGAGGTATTATACCCTGTGGATTCCACTGTTTTTCTTGGTTTGACACTAGATGAGAAGCTACAATGGGGGGCCCATGTTGCCACCACCGCTGCTAAGCTTAGTTCAGCTGCATATGCAGTTCGAAGAATAAGGCATCTCACCGATGAAGACACGGCTAGATTGGTTTATTTTAGCTACTTTCATAGCATTATGTCCTATGGAATTCTGCTATGGGGCAGGGCTGCAGATATAGAAACTATATTTATATTACAGAAAAGAGCCATACGCTCTATATATAATTTACGTGCTAGGGACTCACTAAGAGATCTCTTTAAGAATACTGGTATCCTCACTGTACCATCACAGTATATATTTAATAACATTTTATATGTACACAAAAACGCAGACTTACACACAAGAGTAGGAGATAGACACTGTTATGGCACAAGGAACAGAAATAAAATTGAAATGCCATTTTATCGTCTAGCTAAAGTTAAAAATTCATTTATGGGCCAAGGTATACTTTTTTACAACAGAATTCCTCATAGTATCAAAGAGTTTAGTAGTGCTAAATTTAAAAATTATGTAAAAAACGTATTAGTTCAGAGAGCCTATTACAGCATTAAGGAATATATGGAAGATAAAAACCCATGGAGGGTTATCGCGTAAAAACCACAGGACAGTTCTCTGGCATATTATGATAATATACAGTTATATATTTTGTAAAATTAAATTGTAATACTGATATGATTTAAAAGAGCAACTATGGAGTTTCTTGCCGGTTCTTCTCCATAGATACTGCTTTCCGAATCGGTGGTAAATGTAAAAATATGTATTGACGTTTCAAAAGTGCTTCTCCAAGAAGTCTAATTGAATAAATAAATGTTTGAGTTTGAGTTTGAGTTTATACGATCAATGTAGGTAACTATCTACAAAATTAATAAGCCCTAAATATCCCCTGCAGTAAATATGGTAATTATAAATGTTTTTGCGTTTTATTTAATTTATAAAATTCATTGATCAACAGAAAAAAACGAAATTAAATGATGTTACGGAGCTGCGTTTTATACAGCACGAGAAAACTGAAGGTAATCTATGTCAGATCTTTACGGGAAAATAATGTGATAAAACGAAGACCCACATCTACTTTTACGACTTTTAATTGTGTTAAATACTATTTAGTAAAGATAAAAGACATTTAAAAGTCACTGAATTAAACAATACACACAAAATAACAATATAGTAACCAAATCAAAACTGTAGTCTTGTACATTCTTCGTCATTTCTGGAGCGAATAATACAATGTTGCGTAGTTTACACGAGCGCAGAGAGACTCACCGCGATGATATGTTTACGAGAATAAAACAAATGAAATAAATAGCGATCAATTACACGCTATCAATAAGGAGTACGTCAGAAATAACATCGTCCGACAAACTTAACAGGCGAATTCTTGGCATCCGCTAGTGACGCCAGATTTTTGTTGAGAGTCCAACGCTACGTTGCTAGGAGATGTGCGGGAGCTCTAAATGTCTAGAACAATTAGTGCCCTAGGTCCTAAGGGCTTGGTGGCTGTCTTACCCTATTACTTCCTGTAAATTCATTCATTTAATTCATTTATAGAACAACATTGGTTCACTTGTTATTAATTTCTTATAGCTACAAGTATGATACCTAGTAAAGAATTTACTAAGCATTTTTTTGCCTTCACAACTTAGTGGGTACCTTAGGTGCTATTACAACAGCTGTATTGCCTTAGTAGCATTTTCGTTGTGAAGGACTAATATCTGAAAAAGTTCTATGAAATACCTATTGTACAACTCCCTAGCCTTCCTCGTGGATAGCACTACATACCTAAATATACACAAGATAAAGTAGGATTCGTAATACATTCAGCGTCCGCCCCGGCTTCGCCGTGGTACATAATATAATAATAAAACTTACAGATCACATAGAATATATCCAAAGGTAAAAGAATTTTTAAAATCAGTTAAGTAGTTCCTGAGATAGGCGTGTTCAAACAAACAAACTCGTCAGCTTCACATTATTACTTATAGATGTATGTCCGTCAATCTATCGACACATAGGTTTCTATTACAACCATTATTTATGCGTGATAGTTAAAAATAATAATTAATCCACAGCCTAGTTTGATTAGATTTTTCTATACCAACATGAATATGTTTGTAATTTATATTCTATAGAAAAAATCTATCTGTCTTACCACAAAAAACTTTAAACAGGGTTTAACTTTAAGCGCCGGTTCTCTTTAATCTGCAGGCCGAGACAAATGTCAGAGAATAGAATAACGCTAAGGAATAGAAACTGCTATCGCTAATTATTGACATAATTATCTATAAAAAACCACCGCAGCCACCGTTTCAACGAAAAAACTATTTTTTCATTCATTTATCTTAAAAAAAATAACTCAAATCACCAGAACGACAGGAAATTTGCACAATTTTGTTAAAAATTTTGTTCGTGGTCGTCGTCGTCGTTAGTAGGGTGAACAAATCCTTAGCAAAATATCATACGCTTATGTCAATTAGTATCGATAGAGGATTCTATTCCTTTGCGTTTTGACGTTTGTCTCAGCGCTCTGGTTTTGTCGTATTTCACAGAGACAACTATTAAAGTGACAGATCCCTGGTTTAAAGTTAGACTGTGTTTAAATTGTTTTGTGGTAAGACAATATAGGTTTGTCTGTATTCAAATTTAAGTGATTTGGTATTCCTTGGTATTTATCTACTTAAGATTAGGTGAAACAAATTTGGTCTTAGAAAAATGTTTGTTCTTGGAATACGTGTGATAGATTATGGTTTTCATAGTTTTTCGTGATCATAATTTATAATAATAAATAAATAAATAATAAATAAATAAATAAATATTTCAGGACAATTTTCACACACGGCACGATCTGATCCCATACTAAGCTTTCGCTTGTGTTATGGAAACCAAATGGCTGATAAATATACATAATATATAATTTTAAATAAATACTTATAAAGATAATTAACACCCAGACACAGAGCAAACATCTGTTATTATGTTCATCACACAAATATTTGCCCCGGGTGGGAATCGAACCCACGACCTCTGGCTTGGAAGGCAGGGTACCAACTGAGCCAACCGGTCAGTCGAAATAATATTTAAAGCGATTCATTTAATGTTATGAAAATAATGTGTGACAAAAAAATGTAAATAATTTCCTCATGTAAAGCTATTTCACAACGTAACCCAGCTCAGACCGACCGAGCTCCGATCCCATCAGCTGTGAATCTATTTTTATCTTTCACAATATAAGATAAACAGCTTTTATTGCAATACTAAATGTTACGAACTATTTGCTTTCAATTAATTTGTCTTTTTTACCAAAATATTATTGGACATTAGCCTACCTCTACTATTATGTAAAAGCATTGTAAAGGGATAGTTTTTCTGACCTACTTTTAGTCACAGCATGAATAGCTGGACCGATTTTCTACTTCTAATTATTATTCTGTTTGTTGTGATTGTTCCTGTTAGGAAAATATAGAAAAAGGATCTTAGGATAGAAAAACTGAAGTAATTTACACTAAGAAGTACCTACAAAAGAAAATGTTTATACCTACTTGACAGTTGACAGTTTGTGCTACAGTACAAAATCTAAATTCACTCAATTTATAATTACTACAATACCTATCTAAATTTTACTTATAATAATCGAATATATAATTATTATAAAACTGTATAAAAATCAAAATATCTGTCTATTGATGTAAACACTCAAACTCAAACATTTATTTATTCAATTAGATTTCTTCTAGAAGCACCTTTGAATCGTCATAAGTCATAACCAAGGTCATAACATATTTTTAACATTTACCACCAATTCGGAAAGCAGTTTCTATGGAGAAGAACTGACAAGAAACTCCACAGTTGCTTTTTTTAAAATAATGTCAATGTTACAATTTAATTTTACATAGGTAGTTAATATGTAACTACATCATATCATAATAAATCAATATTGGTATGTTGTGCTGTGGTTCTTACGCGGCAACCCTCCATGGATTTTTCATCTTCCTTATCCACTGATTCTCAATACCTACTACCTTCTAATATTCATGAACGATGTTTCAAAATATTAGCATCATGGAGGATGAACACAATTTTCATTTCATTTAACACTAGGTCTAGTAGATACCCGTTGAAAACATTTTAAGATACTATTTTTAAATGCAATTTCGTTAAACAATATCAATTTTCTATTTAATAAAATATATATTCGGTGTCAGTGTGTGTAGTCTCAAATATGATTTGTAAATGTTTTTTGGCAGCGAGCCAACTGCCAGCTCGGGAGTTCGATTCCACATAAATATACCTTCCTTCTTAAATTAGAAAAAAATAGATAATCTAGTTTGTGAAAATGAAGTTTGTCATTATTATTTTAAAATTGATGCATAGTTGGATTGCATGGTAAAGTACTCATGAAATAGTAATCAATTTTTGAATAAGAGCTTTTAAATTTATAATATTGGCGTATAAATAAAATATAGTTATTCGGTTTTTCTTAATTTCAATATCAGCTTTAATATTATAATTACTGTTCGTTTGAATTCATTTTTAAATTGTGTGTTAATCTCTGTTCACAGAACTGCTCTCGATAGCGCAGTGGTTAGTGGCCCTGATTACAGTATGCCGAGAATTTTGGTGGACTCTCCAGTAATTGTATTTGGCCGTTTAAATGTAAAGTAATTTATTTCTTCTAATTGTAAAATCCTATGCAACGGAATAGAAATCCTATGCACTTTTTTGTGGGTGTGACGTATGTAAATTGTAAAATATACAAATATAGGTATTCATCAGTTTACATAATATACAATTATACATGCATGCCTAATTTGGGACTAGATTTTATAATTCAATGTGTTTTTAATTCAAAACATTGACATGAATATTAAAAATCCGGTATTTGAAAACAGATAAGTTAATCCAAATATTACATAACAGAGCATCCAATATCCATTTAAACGGCCAATTACAATAGAATTTAAACAGTCATGGTGTCTATTGCTCTTAGCTAAAGATAAAAACAACACAGATTAAAAATAAATTGTCTCAACAGAAATAAAATGCGGCAACAAGAGCGCTTCATGGCGACTTCGAGCAAAGTTTTTCCTACGACAGTTACCGGCGATCTCGTGTCTATTTCAAGAAATTTATATCTTGTTATTTTCGTTGTATTCTCTACGTTTTCAAGGATTCAAGAGTTGTATGTCACTCCACGTCTAACTAGACGTATACTTTCTGTTACACGTTTGATGATCGGAATTCTCATGCGATATGCTGGAGCATTTAAAATACATTTTTCTATAATGCATTGCACAGAAAATGTTCATTCGATTGATCGTATTATTGTGTACGTTAGTAATGAAGATGAATATTTGTTGTTTTATGTTCTGGATTTTGCTGTAATTTGGTAAACAAAATATAACATGGTCAAAAATTGGCAATTTTAGTTTACATTGCCATAAAATCTTATAAATATGGAATAATAAAGTTTAAGTTTATATCCAATTGAACATTATTAATCATTATAATTTTGAATTCCAAATTTAGTCAATTAGCAAGTGAATATCACTTTCCAAAAGCTTAAAGCAATAACTCTGACTTTGCGTAGCCATAGATTTTTTGGAGTCTAAAGTAAGATTTCTAATATATTATATAAAAGCACAAGATTAAATATAACACTTGTACTATATTCATATTTTCTGAAATCATTCACCCTTTGGTTCATCAATTTCAAGCGAGAATCGGATACTTTCTATTACAACTTTTCCTCAAAAAGTAGAGATTTCTTTTACATCTCAAATAATTTCAACGTATAAAGTAAATAAATATGTTAAAGACACAAACTGGATAATAATTTATCCGTCGTTAATATTAAGTTGCAATGAGTCACAGTTATTTCTCCCTGCGCTATTTTGGAGAGATTACATCTCATAACACATTTCTCATCAAACGAATTATTTTTACGACTCGTTAATGAAGTTTTTACAATTTTGCAATTCGTGAATGTACTGTTTCGGGTAGTTAGAAGATTGTGTGATAAAGAACATTAGAAAAAAGCAAATTTGTGAAAGAGAAAAAAAATAACCACACATTATGGAAATGAATTAATAGTTTACATTTTCGATTCATTATTTTTGACATTTAGTATTATGTTATGTCGTGTAGGTATTTAAATGTTTTAGCAGAGGAAATAATTTCTACTAAATTATATACCTACTTTAAAAATAATTGAACAATTATTCATTCATATACTAAGACTTGTTGAATTTATCTTCTACGACTACGTACGTTTAAAACTTCACATGTAAAGTTATAAAGGAAATATAAAAATGATCTTAAAATCTGAAAATCTATGAATCTAATCGTCATTTCCCTCATTTATAGCCAACTAGCTTTCCACCCGCGGCATCGCCCGCGCAGTCAAAGAAAAACCCGCATAGTTCCCGTTCCCATGGGATTTCCGGGATAAAACATATCCTATGTCCTTTCTCGGGTATCAAAATATCTCTATACCAAATTTCATGCAAATTGGTTCAGTAGTTTACTTTCGCATTTATAATATTAAAGTATGGATTAATGAAACAGCTGATTGCATTTACTTCGTGAGTCACCGTGTTTATTAATTTTACAAACTGTGCGAATGTGAAATTACGTGATATGTGACAACGTTCAAGCTAATTGCTGGGGTTTGCTACTAACTAATGAATTTATTAGTTTAAGTGTCTCAATCTTAGTTAACGTCCAAATGTACTATGGTCCTTTGTATTTCGTGGTTTGCAATTGTAAAGGAATTTGTTTAATTTACTTTCTTCATTGCAGATCAGTGTGCATGTGAATCTGAGGTGTGTGTGGAATTCGACCTTCATAAATTTTAGATAAGGTGACTTTGATACTTGAATGAAAGCTTATTTAAAATGTATATTTGAAAAATTTACTATTTAAGTACTTACACTTTTTATATAAATTTATATATTGTATTATTTCTTAATTTTATATTGGTAGTTTTACGAAAGCTTCGAGAAGAGAGAAATGAATCCAGATCTTACCATTAGTAGAAACAATCTAAAGATACATTATAATGTTTCAAAAGTTAGTTAAATGATAATGATGTGTGTTCGTAGCGTCTCGTAGCAAGCTACGCCAACAGACAGTAGAGCCTTGTACCAAGCTTCTACCAAATAGATTTATACAAGCGTTTTGGAATTAAGTTTACACATTTCCTTTAATTTTGGTCAACTTTCTAGTAAGACCTTTACTTTTGAAAGCCGAATATAATTTAGTTGTAGATATTAATATAGTAGTGGTATTTTTTCGTTTTGAATAATTAATTTTTGGTGGATAGATACGTAAATAATTGGTTATAGATTTATGAAAAAGCTACTCTGAAATCTGATTTGTACAGTCCAATATTTCTTTAATGAAATAAGTATAAAAAATTATCAAAGTATGAGACAAATCTCAAAAGGAATCACGAAGGACAAATCCTTATCCTCCTTAAGGCGACAGGTGACAACATTTTCATGCGTGTAATATGTATAAGGACCAGTTTTGTAACCAGTTCAGTCTGATGAACCTCACTATATTTTTTTTATCTGAAAATCAAAAATGAAATTTCGAAATCTCTACCAAAGTATCGAAGTCTCTACCATAAAATTTCTCTCTCGTTTTTGAGTTTCTACGATATGAAAAGTGGAAGTGTAGTTTTTGTCATAATGCATGGGGTAGTTAATTTATTATCACATCTAGTACCTGATTGAAAGCTTTTTACTTCAAATATAGAGATTCTCTATTTACTGATTTCTTTCATAAATGTATTAAGATTTATTTTCTTCCTTTATTTCTAGCACATAACTTTAGTTTACCTTATATATTACTGAATTCTATATTAAATTATGTATAATCGTTCTATACACGTAATACTTTCTATACACCGAATTAATTATGCACGTATTTGTATTTACAAAATAAGCGTTGCAACAATGGCATTAACCATTCAAAACTACAGAAACATACAATCAAAACTGCAATACGCATGCGTGGAGCCGCCCGCCCGAGGCAAGCGCCGGCGCGCGAGTGAAAGCTAAGCTCGCCTGAAGCCGCTCAGCAGCAGCGAGCAGCATCCGCCTAAAATGGGGTGATCGGGCCGCGGTGTAGCGGTGTCGTATTGCCGGTATAAAAAGCAATGCGGCGCCCCGCCGCCGGTCAGAACGGCTTCTAAACGTGAGTACGCACGTATGCTCCCGTGCGTCCAGTGTGAGCGATACGCGAGTGATCAGTGATACGGCCCAAGGACGTCCACGGATTGGATTGTGTGTGCGTTTGTTTTTCTTCTATGGTGATGGACTGGTTCAGTGATTGATACAGCGACATCCAACGGTTCATTGAATTCTGATTGATACGATTTTTTATAGATACGAGCCGAAAACATGTGTTGATTTTGTAAAGATAGATAACTTGATTACCCAGTTCGAGTGCTTTGAGCTTAAGTGTTTGAAGTGATATTCCGACATTGCAAGTCTTTAGTTATTAAAGGTATTGCTTTGATCAATTGAAAAGGCATAAAGTAATCATAAAAGGAAGTTAAAGTAAAATTTTAACTGAATTTGCATTTTTTTAATTAAAATTGGCACATGTTGTAATAAATCAATTTCACTAATAACTGAATATGATGAATGATCAGAATTCTTGAGCCGCCCATCGCCATAGAAGCGCACAACAATCGCGCTCAGTTAAATTCGTTGGCGTCGCTCCAGGCTCGCATTCCTGTGACGTAACATCCGCGAAGGGCCGGCGTAATCCAATAAAAACGCGCGCATAAATAATATTACGCAAAGCGTTCGCTGGCACCGTTCCCAAAGCGGCTACTGCTCGGATTACAGCCACAAATAGACGCACGGGGGCCTCAGTTAGTTCGCGAGTCGATAGTGATACCTAACCCGTGTCGTGTTCCGCAGGAAGGCTCCAGGGCTCTGTTCTCGTGTCTCGACTAGCCCAAAGTCTCGTTAGCCCTCCGAAATGCCGAAGCCAATTGTTCAAGAGGGTGAGGACCCCGATCCGACCCCGTACCTGTTCGTGTCACTCGAACAAAAGCGTATCGACCAAAGCAAGCCCTACGATGGTAAGAAGGCTTGCTGGGTGCCGGACGAGAAGGAGGGCTTCGTACAGGGTGAAATTAAGGCCACCAAGGGCGACCTGGTGACCGTCAACCTCCCTGGAGGCGAGGTAATTACCGGCGAACTTCCTTCGAGCGAGCGGACGGATGATAAGAATGATAAGGATGTTTAGGTTAAGTTGAAGCTAGATCTTAATACTTAAGTGAAAGGAAGAACAAACAGATGAATAAAGGATTAAGTAGAATTACCTGGCAAAGCTAGTTAGGCCTATAATATAAGTCAAGTTAGGTTAAGAAAATATTATAACATGTCAAAGAATTAGCTGGTACTTATGATTAAATTGCAATTATAATAGTTTCTTCTAACTTTCTAATGCATATATCAAATGAGCAGGAGAAGACACTAAAAAAGGAACTCCTCTCGCAAGTAAACCCGCCGAAATTTGAGAAAGTCGAAGACATGGCTGATCTGACCTACTTGAACGATGCTGCCGTGCTTCACAACCTCCGACAACGATATTATGCGAAACTTATTTATGTAAGTAGGCGCGATAAGCGCCTTTACCACTATTATAATACTGATGATTACACTTTTTCCCGCAGACAAAGGACTTCAAGAAGGACCTTGTATCTCAAGTCAACCCGCCTAAATACGAAAAATGTGAGGATATGTCCAACTTGACATACCTCAACGACGCTTCGGTTTTGTATAACTTGAAGCAGAGATATTACCATAAGCTTATTTACGTAAGTCGGTCAGCGAGGAGTTGCAGCGTGGCAGTGTGCATGCCTCTCCATCCCTCCCGTGTCAGACTTTGGATAGCTCCCAAGTAGAAATTAGCAGCCTAATGGATGGGCGCAATTAATTATGGATCGATCTTTCAGTTCCTGTTTATAATACGGACAGCTCTGTTACGGTCTATTTTGGATCTGTTTTATGTTGCTCTATTTTCAGCGTAGAATGCCGCTTCATTCACAATGAGTGATTTTGCATTATGAAATCTTAAATATTTTACATGCAAAAATAATTGCATAAATAGATATGATATACAGGAATCATGATAAATTCTAAAAAGGAATTTATTAAAATCTAATAAAATTAAAATGATTCATATTAATTTAAATTGAATAGATATTACAATGCAACAATTTAGATATTGGAATGATAATTAAAAGCTACCTAGTTTAACTTACTAAAAATAGTAAATAGAAAGTTATCTAGTATCTTACAAGAATATTGCAAGTTAAAACTTGATTGATAGCCATCAACTCTACTTGATTAATTATTATGATTACAATTAAATTACAATTATAAAGAATACAAAATGTAGGACTTTATATTTTAACGGGACAAATGGAAGATAGGTTATAAATCCAAGTCTACACGTTCCCTCCTCCCTGTTTCTCTACAGAGCCGCACTTGAAACCTCCTACTCAGGCCAAGTCGGTGAAGCAGCGTCTGGATCGCGTCACTAATGTTTTGTTTAGACGAGTAGTCGATGTTGTGCCTAACTTCTAGATTGTTCTAAGGTCGACGGAGCAAAAGGCATCGTAAAATGCCCTCGCTCGTCTCTTTTACTACGTTTTTGAGTTTTACGTTCATAGAATTTCCCATGGATGTTAAAATTGTTTTTTTTTTATTTGTAATCAGTACAGTATTGTTTGTTTTCAATAGAAACAGTACATAAACTATGTAACTATAAACTCATTTAAGAGATCAATAAACTTTGATTCTTGTGGGAAATTTTACGAACCAGGATTTTATTGCAGAGATAAAGTATCAATACAGTACTCCTCTGCAGTTGTGTTTCTATGTTTGATTGGTTTTCAGAATTCATATCAAGGTTTTCTTTAATAATCTTATGGAGAACTTCTGACGATTCTCCTGTCAGATTATTTACCATAAAAAATACATATTTTTTAGTATTTTTTCCCTTACCAAGAACATTATTACATACATATGTAATAATGTTCTTGGTAAGGGAAAAAATACTGTATAAATTACGTATATTTTAGTTGTGTCTTATTCCTGCAAGGCAAACAGTCCGTCACGAGAACATTGTTATATATTTTGTTGTGTGTTTCATTATTATATTGTATTTAAACACATTTTAGTGTAGGGATTCTAGTTTGCAAATACAATTGTAAATTACGATACACCTACAGTGAAAAAACACGCGCTAGAAGAAATTCTGGCGAGTGTTCTGTGATCATACTCAATCCTGACACATAATGAATCCCCATACAGACTTACTCGGGTCTCTTCTGTGTGGCTATCAACCCCTACAAGAGATTCCCCGTGTACACGACCCGATGCGCCAGGCTGTACCGTGGCAAGCGTCGCTCGGAAGTGCCGCCCCACATTTTCGCCATTTCCGACGGCGCCTATGTCAACATGTTAACCAACCACGAGAATCAATCTATGTTGATTACGTACGTATCATTTTATATATTCGTGAACTTATTAGTGCAAAAAATTACGATATTTTTTAATGTTCTAAGTTATACGTAAAGTTTTGTAAAATAACAGGAAAAAACTTCCTATCAACTTACATTTTCGATATCAACCTTCATAAAAAAGTATTCGATGATTGCTATAAATTCGATATAACTATGTTCTTTAAAATTAAGTTTCATCAAATCACGATGAACTCAAGAAAAAAGTGTAAATCTCCGTACAAAAAGTCTTACTATCAAAAACGTTTGAAAGTTACTCACAAAGTTCTAACGAAAAATCTAACTAACCAACAGCGGTGAGTCTGGTGCTGGTAAGACTGAGAACACGAAGAAGGTAATTGCGTACTTCGCCACCGTCGGTGCCTCCCAGAAGAAGGACCCCAGCCAGGAGAAGAAGGGATCCCTGGAAGACCAGGTCGTACAAACTAACCCGGTACTTGAAGCCTTCGGTAACGCCAAGACCGTCCGTAACGACAACTCTTCCCGTTTCGTAAGTATTTTCAACTTATTACTTAACTATTAGTTAACTATTTATTACAATGTTTTTGAAGAATAAGTTAGTAGATAGACAGTTTTAGTTTTTACCTTTATTTATTATTCATAAATTACCATTCAATAATTAATTAAAGCAAACTAAACAAATACAAATCTACGTTTACCTCTAAAATATCTTATTTTTACTTAAATGATGTGTTCTGTGTTCCCCAGGGTAAATTCATCCGTATTCACTTCGGCCCCTCTGGAAAACTGGCTGGTGCTGACATTGAAACTTGTAAGTTAAAGTTTTATTATCAAGTACTTAGT
Source organism: Colias nastes (assembly GCA_907164665.1). Taxonomy (NCBI): domain Eukaryota; kingdom Metazoa; phylum Arthropoda; class Insecta; order Lepidoptera; family Pieridae; genus Colias; species Colias nastes. The sequence continues at coordinate 32,604 of CAJQZM010032353.1, read as the reverse complement.
TAGTGTATTCTTTATTTGTTAAAAAACATTTTTTTCTGAAAAATTTTTAGATTTTCTTTAAAATTAGTCGCATTGCTAAAGAATTATTTTAATTTTTTAAATTCACTTAAGAACATATTAAAATGGGATTTAGTTAAAATTAAATTAAAATTATTTTTAATTTACAAAAATTTTAAAGAAAATATGATGCTAATCGATTGAGTGTAAAGTTACTTAGACTAGAACTTCTGGAGATGTTCTTAATGTTCCATGTTTCCTGCAGATCTGCTGGAGAAGGCCCGTGTCATCTCCCAACAGGCTCTTGAGCGTTCCTACCACATCTTCTACCAGATGATGTCTGGCTCCGTCCCCGGACTTAAGGGTACGTATCGGAGACCTGGCAATGGCTGAGAAGTCTTCTTTAAAGTTCTACAGATTTGTTTCTAAACTTTAGTTTCAGAAAAAGTTAAATGAAAATAAACTCGCTTGAGTTGAAGAAACTGTTAAAGCTTCGGTCTATATTTAAGTAAAGTTCCTTTCACATAGGTTAATCTACTATTGTTGCTGATATAACAAGTAAAAGTTTATTACATTTATAGTTATGAATTTAAGATCCTTGTGCAAATAATGCAGATTATGTCATCGAATGTATGTAATAGCTGATCACACTGAACAATTCATTATTTGTATATATTTACCTATGTAGTATGTAGTATGTAGTATAATATTATTGTTTATGTATTATGTGTTCACCATGTTCCTGATTATAGACCAGAAATTAATATGCATTCAATTGGGTTTCAAAATTTAGCTATGTGTTTGCTGTCAAACGACGTATATGATTATCACATCATATCACAAGGAAAAACTACAATCCCCAACGTTGATGATGGCGAGGAATGTACCTTGACCGACGTAAGTTTGGCCTTCCGGGAGCCGAAGGCTTGTAGATCCCAAGTTGTTTGTCCTGCGACCGGCCGCCGCATACAACCGGCGCCGGTCGGCCATCTCACCACTGAACGTAACGAGATGACCTATCGTATTCCTAGTTTAGACCCGATATCAGAGCATGCTAGTTTCCCTGTATACCAACACCGAATACCAAATATGACTGTCATTGGTGTTGTTTTATAGCTAAGTGCCTTTTGTCCAACGACATCAACGACTACAACATCGTGGCCCAGGGCAAGACTGTCATCCCTGGCGTCGACGACGGCGAGGAAATGAGGCTCACAGACGTATGTCCACACTGAGACTGCTGGCTCGTCTCTATGCGCTCTTCTGTTTTTTGATTCTCCCTGCTTTGCTTGTGACTCGCAAAGCCGCGTCGTGTCTGTCAGATATATATTAATATTGCATGAAAAATAAATTGCTTTTCAATATGAATATTTTACTGATTTAAATAAGCATGTTTTGCGCATTATAATCTGACAGGCACGTCACATCCCAGCAACATTCCTAGTGAGCGTTTTGCAAAGGTTTTTTTATCACGAAACAACCTTATCACCTCTGCACCGGCACAACCTCCCTCTATATAATAAAAACACGACACGACACAGACGATAGGAATATTAGGACAATGGCGATAGGATGATATAGGGAGCTCCGAGGGTAACCTAATTTCACATAAATTTATGATTTGTTACTTCTCGACAGAAATGTGTATGTTGTCCAACGACATATACGATTACTTCATCGTCTCACAGGGTAAGATTACCATCCCCAACGTCGATGACGGTGAAGAATGTACATTAACAGATGTAAGTGGTATAAATCAAAATATGAATGATCCCGTAATTGACCACCAGATATACCCTGATAGATATGTATATGCCCCGCCCCCTAGATGAGAGTTTTACCAATATCCACAAGATCGGATTCAAAAGATATATAAAAACCCTGTGTACTCTTAGATTAGTCGTCATAGACGTTACCTATTTAGTTTTATATTGCCCAATGTCCTGTGCCGAAAGCGCAACGTCTTCCATGCCATGCCGTTTAATGCCCGTTCTTCTCACTCACACCATTGTTTTTATGTGTTACTTTATATAATTACTAAACATAACCCTATATTTTGTCATATCTTACGAAACTTTAGATTTGTCCCCGTTATGTTGTACCTAACTTGTTTGTAATAATATTATAAATTTGTGTTAAATTTTATATTGTTATTATTATTATGCCCCATCCAAAAAATAATGAAATCCTGTAAATAATGTCAATACTTCAAAAAGACTAAATGTGCATTCTAATATTAGGAATAAGATATCTAATCCTTTGATACAACTGTAGCAAGCCTTCGACATCCTTGGCTTCACCCAAGAAGAGAAGGACAACGTATACAAGATCACCGCCGCTGTCATGCACATGGGTGGCATGAAGTTCAAGCAGAGGGGTCGTGAGGAACAGGCTGAGGCCGACGGTACTGAGGCAAGTATCTTCATTATATTCAATTATTGTAATATATCTAAAAACAAAAACAGTAAAAGATAAAAAGTAAAATTTCAGTGTGCTAATTTGCTAAGTAATTTGAAATAATATTCCGATTAAATCGTCTAAAGTTTTGGCTTAGAAAACGGTATATTAATTAAAAAACATTGTCGTAATGTGAATCTCCCTTACAGGAAGGTGAACGTGTTGCCAAGCTCCTCGGTGTCGACTGCCCCGACCTATACAAGAACTTGTTGAAGCCCCGCATCAAGGTCGGAAACGAGTTCGTGACCCAGGGTCGTAACAAGGACCAGGTCACCAACTCCGTCGGTGCCCTCTGCAAGGGTGTGTTCGACAGGCTCTTCAAGTGGCTCGTCAAGAAGTGTAACGAGACTCTGGACACCAAGCAAAAGAGACAGCACTTCATTGGTGTACTGGATATTGCTGGTTTCGAAATCTTCGACGTAAGTATCATCGAATCGATCAAGTTAATAGTAAGCGACAAACGGAAGCCCATACAGCTACTTACTTGAATGATATTTCTATTCAAGTGATTTTGAATTATTTAAAATTTAATTGTTCTTTAGATAAATATTTTACTTAAGAAATTATTTGTAAGCTTTTCCAATTTAGGTAATAAAGTTATGTGGTATTCAAGATCTTTACACTGACCGAACTATAATTTCTATGATATTAATTTAACTTCATGTTTAGTTCAATGGGTTCGAACAACTTTGCATTAACTTCACCAATGAGAAACTGCAACAATTCTTCAACCATCACATGTTTGTGTTGGAACAAGAAGAGTACCAGAGGGAAGGCATTCATTGGGAGTTCATTGATTTCGGAATGGACTTACTGGCCTGCATTGACCTTATCGAAAAGGTACACGGGGTGATCGAACCCTATGTCGACGCACTTTGGGTGTTACAAGTGTTTGTTTAACTATCGTCGTACTCGACTACTAATCGTTTTACAGTTTACCTCTAACTAATTCATTGTCGATTCTTACTTGGGTGTCGTATTGTTCATGAAGTACAACGGTTTCGAGCAACTCTGCATTAACTTCACCAATGAGAGGCTCCAGCAGTTCTTTAACCATCACATGTTCGTCCTCGAACAAGAGGAGTACAAGAAAGAGGGAATCACGTGGACGTTCATCGACTTCGGCATGGACTTGCTGGCTTGTATCGATTTGATCGAGAAGGTAATAGTCCGCCGGCTCTTAGGGCTCGTCGTCGCCTGACCTACAACAGAAGAGGATTCTGTGTGGCACCACGTCTATGGGGATAGACTTAGAGCAGCGTCCAGCACAATAGTTCGCATAGGGACTTAAACACCTCAAATACGGAATGCAATCCGTAAAACCAACTACGGAATGAGATCCGTAGACCATCCGTATTTCCACTTAACACTAACAAATTCTTATACTTATCTCCCTGCAGTTCAATGGTTTTGAACAACTCTGCATTAATTTCACCAACGAGAAACTGCAGCAGTTCTTTAACCACCATATGTTCGTACTGGAACAAGAAGAATACCAGCGCGAAGGCATCGAGTGGACTTTCATTGACTTTGGCATGGATCTCCAAAATTGCATTGACCTTATTGAAAAGGTAGATGGCGGTAATGCAACTATGAACGCTTGCAACTCGCCACGGTCCATGAGCAAAGCCTCTAAATTGAACAACAAATCTGGATACAGGCTTTTCTCTACGGACATACAAATGCTATGTGTTGTGTGATGTGTTTGTTCTCCTTTCTCTATTTACACTCTTCAAAGACAAAACAAAAAAAAATAACGATTACACCTACACACTTTTACATATTGAAAGCTAACAAGTAACGTAATATTTTTATTTTGACGACAGATGAACGAGTTTAATCAGCTTTGTGTTAACTTTACCAACGAAAAATTGCAACAATATTTTAACCATTTCATGTTCATTCTTGAACAAGAAGAATATGAAAGAGAAGGGATTAAGTGGAATTTTATTGATTTTGGTATGGATCTCCAACCAACGATAGATTTAATAGAGAAGGTATAAGAGGTGTATATCACTTGCACTAAGCTACGTAGGAGGCTCAAACACGAGTTAATACCAGCCTAAATACTACGTTAAGACTAAAATTTAAAGCTTAATTCTAGAAATTCAATGAACAATAGTTTATAGATTAGCTGTTAGCTTACTTAATGTTTATAATAAATAATTCTGTATAGTTAATGTACAAAAGGATTTATGTAATATATTTAACTGCTATTTATATTGAAATAAAAATGAGAAGCGCAATACAATTAACACTGAATAAACTTGCTATAATATAAAACTATAACACACATGAACACTTTTCTATATGCATGATGCTTTATTATAATGCTTAACTTTAATTTTAAGATTACATTCACACACTTGATTATAACAATATATTTGAGTCTCATGACAAACGTTCTTAAATTTTTAGTAATCTACTACACAACCTCAATCATTATTTTGGTATATTACGTATACAATTTCATACATAATTAAATTCAAACATAATAAAATTTCAAAAACTTTTACATTTTACACATTTGTCACTTGCGACGTTTTCATGAGACGCCTCTACGACTTCTGCGTGCTAACATCTCCGGTCCGTTTCCAGCCCATGGGTATCCTCTCCATCCTTGAGGAAGAGTCTATGTTCCCCAAAGCCACCGACCAGACCTTCGTTGAGAAGTTGAACAACAACCACTTGGGCAAGTCTGCTCCTTTCCTGAAGCCCAAGCCCCCCAAGCCTGGTTGCCAAGCCGCTCACTTCGCTATTGGTCACTACGCCGGTAATGTAAGTATCCGTTTTAAATATATAACTTAAACAAACAGTATGAAATGAATTGATCAATGGTATGATTTAAAAGGAAGATTTTTTCACTGACGATCTTAACAATTTTTTAATTCGAAATTTACAATGCTCGATATTTATCAAATTCTCGGTTCGCTCAACACTAGTCGTTACTCGTACACAAAAACTTACACTATATTGTCGAACAGGTCGGTTACAACATCACCGGATGGCTTGAGAAGAACAAGGACCCCCTCAACGACACCGTCGTTGACCAGTTCAAGAAGGGATCCAACAAACTGTTGGTTGAGATCTTCGCTGACCACCCTGGCCAGTCTGGTGATGGTGGTGCTGGTGGTGGCGGCAAGGGTATGTTACGAGAGGTGGACCTCTCTAGTTTATTAAGTTTTTTATAGCATAGATATATTAAATTGCTCAGTAAATTCCATACATTATAATGTCCTTATTTGTTATTGAGTCCAAAAACATTATTGATATTATTAAGGTTAAGGTCACATTTATTTAATTATTTGCATTTATATATGTTAATTACACATATTTATATATTCAGTTAAAAAACATTTAATTCATAATTCCAGTTTTATAAATATCAATTGGTTATTGTTTTTTTTAATAATTCGCGAATTCTAGTTCAAATTTACATTTATTATTTTTAAATCATTCCTATGTATCATTCCAACTTCCAACCATATATTTATTCCCAATTTTAAATGTTTGAAGTACCTATGTAGTATAATTTCCATTTTCTTACATATAAATTTACAAAACTAGGAGCTGGAGGCAAGCGTGCCAAGGGTTCCGCCTTCCAGACCGTATCATCACTTTACAGGGTAAAAAGGAGCACGTCTACGAATTTAAGCTTCTGTGTCACGTGGCTTTTTTCCTCGTCTATAACTTCAGGGCTAACAACTTCGCATTCAGTAGCACGGTCTACTTCAATAAAATATTCTATAGAAGTTGCAAGCCCTGAAGTTCTAACCGTTGTCCGTCCGTAGATGTAGGTTTTCAGCGCAGATCATGTGTTAGGAGTCGTCCGGACTTGTCCCTATCTTAGATATGTGATTGTCTTAGTATTAATGTCTATTTATTAATGTAATTCATAGGCGGTCGCGGTAAGAAGGGCGGTGGTTTCGCTACTGTCTCCTCTGCTTACAGGGTATACAATATTATGATAATAAGTTATTATTCATTTCACCGAGTGTAGAATACTACATAGCTACACTCGCCACTATATCTGAACGATATAGCTGTTATAAAATGTCATGTCAAAGGGGCTGCAATCGCCTTCTTATTTATTATTTTTACAATATCCTCATGTTTTACAACCCCATTACCATAAATTCACGATGTACTGCGTGGGTTTCAATACTTCAAGAAATGAAATACAAATGAAAATACCGCAAATTCGTTGCTAATCTTTTAACAAATTGTTTGGTTGTTTGTGTGTGTATGTCTAACAAGAATCTAATTATTTGTTCACATTTCCATCAAAATACTATGTGTCTTCATTTCATCTAAGTGTGGCTTTATATGTTTACTTAGAAATTACTCTCTATGCAAAAATTAGAGATAAGTTCCATAGTGCATTTGTAGAAATAAAAAAAAATACATTTTTTAAGATGTGTTTAAATATAAAAAATTATGCAACAGTTAAATTCAGCAACAAAAAAAATGTTTCATCGACTATATACGTTTTAATGAAAAAAATGTGTAAAACCAGAAAAAATACTTATAATTTATTCACCCTTAGGAACAACTTAACAACTTGATGACCACCCTGAAGTCCACCCAACCTCACTTCGTACGTTGTATCATCCCCAACGAGTTGAAACAGGCTGGTGAGTAACTTTATAACTTCAAACATATATAAAACTTAAACCAGTACAGAAACACATATACATTTCAATAACATATTTATATACTCTATTGATCTAGAACATACTTAAAAAACGTATAAATTTCTTGTAGCTGTTTATCAAATATTAGAACTTCAAATATAGTAACATGCTAGATCCAGTTATGATAAAAATAGCTTTGCCGAGGTTTTATAATAAATAGCCACATACCGCGCGACGTGTAGGCGGAGACTGGAATATATTTATCGTGTTACTCAGATGTTATACTTAAAATAACGTTTATTTTATGTGCAGGAAAACACATTTTCGGATGACTAACTCTTTCCTGTTTTTTTTAATATCCAATTATTTGTGAGCTGTCTAATAGAGCTTTGATCTTTAGTAGACCTTGTATATCATGCAGCACCTAATATTTACAAGAGCGAATAGAACTTTCATTTTCATTTTGATTCTCATAATATGGTACCTACAGCGATGAAACTGAAAAGAATAATAATATACAAAACTTAGATATGTTATTATGATATTGAAAATTCAAATTTTCAATGAAAAGTATGTTCTTTCTTTAATTTTAGTCTGTGCTATAATATCTTTCCTCCGACTTTCCTGACGCAAAGTGTCTTTTGCCAGGTCTCATCGACTCCCACCTTGTGATGCACCAGCTCACCTGTAACGGTGTGCTTGAGGGTATCCGTATTTGCCGTAAAGGTTTCCCCAACAGGATGGTCTACCCTGACTTCAAGCTCCGGTAAGTATCGTCAGCGGGACACATCAAATATTCCCGGCTGAACATCTGCCAAACATACTCCAGACTCATAAAATTAATATTTTATTTCATACCTGAGTACTATTTTGATAAATGGATAATTTTAGTTCGAAGTCTAAACAAAATTCTTTTAGCTCTGGAATATTCAATGTTTATTCTTGTCCGTGCAACAGCCGCCCCCGCTGACGTCATCGACAGCTATGCACTATGTGTAACTATTTTAAGTGTGTCACTGACTTGGAATAGGTGTTGAGTTGCTAACTCGCACCTGGAAAGTTTTATAAATATGACAAGGATTTATTTTAACGTATTATTTAATGGACAGTTACATGATTCTTGCACCAGCCATCATGCAGCAAGAGAAAGATCCCAAAGAAGCAGCTAGGAAATGTCTGGAATCAGTGCAACTTGATCCTGAAAGCTATCGTATAGGTCACACCAAGGCAAGGATACGCGGAAGCGTTTAACCTAGTAGTTAGCGTTAGAAACCTAGTAACAATGCAAAGCTCTTACGAAAAGAGTTTCACTTTTACATGGAGTAATATTTCAGTTTTCTGGGTTTATATCATACACGAATATTTAATTATGTCGTGTCCAGGTTTTTCAGGTTTCATTCCTTTCAATCCGACGTTGACAAAATACGTCGGAGCGAGTTATTCTTTTACTATTGTTTGACTTTCCCTTACCGTGTGACCTCATTGTTTGATAATGTAGCTACAAGATCCTGGCCCCACAAGCAGCCGCCAAGGAAAGCGATCCTAAGAAAATCGCCCAAGTTATCCTGGAAGCAACGGGCTTAGATGTGGAATCTTACCGTCTCGGTCACACCAAGGCATGTTATAGTTGAATTGCATTCGGTTGATCGTCCATACACCCGCAATGGATCTGTGGTTTTCAATGCTTGCATTTAGGATCATTCATACCGTAGTGCTTGCCTCATTAGACTCCAACTAGACTATAATTCCTAATCCTTAAGAGCCTTCGCTACTTCGGCTCTTAATTAGTTGCCCTTATTATCTTTTTTGCTATACTATGTGATTTGTGTGCTCCCTTAACGCAGATACAAAATTCTGTGCCCGAACCTGATTAAAGAGCCTATGTCACCGGAGAAAGCCACCGAGAAAATTCTCGAACAAACCGGCTTGGATTCGGAGTCTTTCAGGCTCGGAAAGACTAAGGTAGTGATGTAGATCCTTCTGACTATTCTATCCTTTGATGCACGACTTAACTTTCATCTCTATCACTAGCATACAGTATGATATTTCGTATTACTAATGTAAGTTTATTGGCTTATTAAAAGCACTTTTGGTGTACTTTTTGCGATGTTTTATTATTTATATTATTTATATTTAATATATTTAGATATATTATTTATATAAAATATTTATTATTGTGTCATTTTAAATAATTTAACGTGTAATATAATTTTTAATGTATTTGTTCATATTTAACTTAACAACTGTCTTAAGACTTAGCTTAACACGTGATGTGGGAATACAGGTATTCTTCCGCGCCGGTGTCCTGGGTCAGATGGAAGAGATGCGTGACGACAGGTTGTCCAAGATTGTGTCTTGGCTCCAGGCTTATATCCGTGGTTACTTGTCCCGCAAGGAGTTCAAGAGGCTGCAAGAACAGAGGTAAAAAACTTATTTACATCACTAACTCTAAAAATAAAACCGTTTTAAAAATATTTCGATCGCTCAATACAATGTATTTTTAACAGAATCGCTCTCCAAGTTGTCCAGCGCAACTTGCGCAAGTACTTGCAGCTCCGCACCTGGCCATGGTGGAAACTGTGGCAGAAGGTCAAGCCCCTTCTCAACGTCACCCGTATCGAGGATGAGATGGCGGTGAGTAAGCTTCCGCGCACCTGACGCGTTATGATTGAGCACTCTGACCTATAAAATATTTCGATGAGAGCGCATGATTCAGTTCCCTACAAATAGAAACGACCGCGCCCACCTGGCGGTTACGTGACACCGCCGCACCTGCCGCGTCCATTTCTGGAACCCGCCCCACTCCAGCGGCTACGCGCTTTTTCCATACACAATGTAACGCATGCGGGGGCGAATCTCGCGCCCGCTGGAATTCTCCAGCGCCACTCAGTAGCGGTACGGTCGGCGGCGCGCGCACCCCCTTTCCATACCTTTCGAACGAACCGAAATATTGCATTCCTATTTTTTATTTATTTTAATGCTGTGATCAATTAAATATTAAATATGGCAGCGAATCATTTGTCGACATGGGACGGTGTGGATAAAAGTGAAGTGATTTTACAGAAACTCGAGGAGAAGGCACAGAAGGCCCAGGAGGCTTTCGAGAAGGAAGAGAAACTCCGCAAGGAAGTCGAGGCCCTCAACGCCAAGCTCCTTGAGGAGAAGCAGGCTCTTCTGGCTAACCTCGAGGGAGAGAAGGGAAGCCTTTCCGAAATCCAGGACCGCGCTAACAAACTCCAAGCGCAAAAGGCCGACCTCGAGAACCAACTTAGGGTAAGTAATTGTAGAAATTTGCCTTTATTTTTGGAATAAGAATTTGAAATTGAATCATGATAATCAGTCATGATTTTGGTTTCCTTAACGTTGTTATAAGTTAGAGTGATATAATTTTTGTAAAATAAAAGAGTATAAAAATATTTAACGTAGAACCCGAAACATAGAAAGTGACTCATCGTCGATCTATTTTTTTTCTGGAACGGATATTTCAAGCCAAATTTGTTAAGCTTAACATTGTAAAGATTCAGCTTATTTACCACATGTTTTGTTTAACTGAGGTTTCTTATATAAACAACCTTGTTTATGTTTGAAATTGCGTGAGAAGTTTAAAATTACTTTGCACATCTGTAACATTCAAAGTTTTATTGCAAAGTTAACTATTACTGATGTAATTACAAATTGATTGACAGGAAACAGACGTACCTAGTTAATTTTTTATAGCACATTCGGGACTTTGATTATAACTCAGTGACTTATATTTTAGGACACCCAAGACCGCCTTACCCAAGAAGAGGATGCCCGCAACCAACTCTTCCAAGCTAAGAAGAAGTTGGAGCAGGAAATCTCTGGTCTTAAGAAGGATGTCGAAGACCTCGAACTTTCCGTCCAGAAGTCTGAACAAGACAAGGCCACCAAGGACCACCAAATCCGCAACTTGAACGACGAGATCGCCCACCAGGACGAACTCATCAACAAGTTGAACAAGGAGAAGAAGTTGCAGGGCGAGAGCAACCAAAAGACATCCGAGGAGCTCCAGGCTGCCGAGGACAAGGTCAACCACCTCAACAAGGTCAAGCAAAAGCTCGAGCAGACCCTCGACGAGCTTGAGGACTCCTTGGAGCGTGAGAAGAAACTCCGCGGTGACGTCGAGAAGCAGAGGAGGAAGGTTGAGGGCGACCTCAAGCTTACCCAGGAAGCCGTCGCCGACCTCGAACGCAACAAGAAGGAACTCGAACAGACCATTCAACGCAAGGACAAGGAAATCTCATCTCTCACCGCCAAACTCGAAGACGAACAATCTCTGGTCAGCAAACTCCAGAAACAGATCAAGGAACTGCAAGCCCGCATCGAAGAATTGGAAGAGGAAGTCGAGTCCGAACGCCAGGCCCGCGCTAAGGCTGAGAAGCAACGCGCCGACCTCGCCCGCGAACTCGAGGAGTTGGGCGAGCGTCTCGAGGAGGCCGGTGGCGCCACCTCCGCTCAGATTGAACTCAACAAGAAGCGCGAGGCTGAGCTTAGCAAGCTCCGCCGCGACTTGGAAGAGGCCAACATCCAACACGAGTCTACCCTCGCCAACCTCCGCAAGAAGCACAACGATGCCGTCGCCGAGATGGGTGAGCAGCTCGACCAGCTCAACAAGCTTAAGGCTAAGTGAGTATATTTCTTGTCACATTACCATATATTTCAAATCCCATAAGAATGTCCTGCCCGTTAAGTCATGTTTACGGCGTGTTGTTTTATTAGCTAAGAAGTCCTGGGTTCGATTCCCATTAATAAGTTTTTCTTTCAAAAGCAAGTCATACAATTAGTTTCAATACGTTTTCAATTAATGGTGTTTTATTACAGAATTCGATAGCTCATACATTTGTGTATTGTAAGTATACGAATGTGTACATAAAATTTAAAAAATCACAAAATCCATAGTAGTATTGTAAAAATAAAAACTTTTAAGAAAAAAAAATAAGCTATTTTTTGATCGCCTTTTATAATAAGGCATTGGAAGAAGTTTAAGAAAGATGATTCGATCGATAAAAAATAGAATTAGGTTTATAAACTTCTTCTAAAAATAATCTTAAGCAATTTAAACATCTGAAAATAGCCAAGTATTGAAAAACAAGGTGTGACGTAAGGAAGTCTGGATAATAATAACTTGCAACATTCAGGGCTGAACATGATCGTGCGTCATGCTACAACGAGCTTAACAACACGCGCGCTGCTATTGACACAGTAGCCCGGGAAAAGGTAACATGTCACGAGTAGAGGCATGTCTACCGGGGTGAACCTGCATGGTACTCACAGACACACCACTCGACAAACATGACATTATCTGGCAATATATACAGCGTCTTAAACCCGATTAGGTCTTCCAAAACTTGCTAGGGAATTTTAGTATTAAACATTTTGTGTATTCCATGTATCCAGGGCTGAGAAAGAGCGCTCTCAATACTTTAGCGAAGTCAATGACCTTCGTGCCGGTCTCGACCACTTGTCCAACGAAAAGGTATAAAAGATGGGAAACATCGTGTTCGCTTCGGCGATTGCAGCGCTTCAAGCTTTTCACAAATGAGAAAACAGAATTAGCCAACACACTTCTCATATACAAATCATTTACTCTACTAAACAATAATTATTATAACTTAGAAATATTCCAACATTAACAATGAAAAGCGCATGACAGCCGCTTTCAAGTGTGTTAATTAAAAATAAAATTAACATAAAGTAAGGAAAAAATGCATGATATTAATAATAAATAAAAAAATTGGTTGTCTGTAAAGTCGGTTTACTGACGATAGTTGAACGTGACAACGTCCGATTGTGCTTCTTTGTCGCTCGTTCCGCGCTCTCGCTTGCACTTCAAGCCTTACATGGAACGCCTCAGAGCGAGGTAACGCCGCATGAGTCATGTTTTTTCGTGCGTGCAGCCGGCTCTATCGAATTATAAGACGTTGTCACGTCAAAAATAACTACATTATTTAACTTTATAAAAAAACGTTTGTATTACTAGCATCTATTAACAATTTGACCATTATTATTTTTATTTTATTTTATTTATTTTAACATTATTTATATTTAAAAAGGAAATGTAAGTGAAAACAATAGTTTAATTGAGAGGTAGTTTTTACCTTAAACTCATATTGATTTAATTTGAAAAGTCATCAACATTTAACATAGCCTTTTTATCCTACTGAAAGAATACGTCTACTGATTTAGTATGACTACATTCACAGAAAAAATATTTAATTCCTTTACCTTAACAATTGGTTAACAATTAGGTATTTATTTAATTATTTTACAATTAGGCTTCCCAAGAGAAGATCGTCAAGCAACTCCAGCACCAACTCAACGAAGTCCAGAGCAAGGCTGACGAGGCTAACCGCACTCTTAACGACCTAGACGCTGCCAAGAAGAAGCTGTCCATCGAGAACTCTGACCTGCTCCGCCAATTGGAGGAGGCTGAGTCTCAAGTATCACAGCTGTCCAAGATCAAGGTGTCCCTCACCACCCAGTTGGAGGACACCAAGAGGCTTGCCGACGAAGAAGCAAGGGTAAGCTATACCTACCTTTGTTTTATTATAAAATCTTAAGACGTTGTGAAAATTAATTATTATTGTTACAATATTATTGAATTATTTTTATTTTTCAACCATTCACAAAAGGTACATATTTTTATATCATACGTTAATAAATGTAATGATTATATTAATAAAATATATTTTTTTGTTAACAGGAACGCGCTACCCTTCTTGGCAAGTTCCGTAACTTGGAACACGACCTGGACAACATCCGCGAGCAAGTGGAAGAGGAAGCCGAAGGCAAGGCTGATCTCCAGCGCCAACTCTCCAAGGCCAACGCCGAAGCCCAATTGTGGCGCTCCAAGTACGAGTCCGAGGGCGTCGCCCGCTCCGAGGAACTCGAGGAGGCCAAGCGCAAGCTCCAGGCCCGCCTCGCTGAAGCCGAGGAGACCATTGAATCTCTCAACCAGAAGGTCGTTGCTCTCGAAAAGACCAAGCAGCGCCTTGCCACTGAAGTCGAGGACCTTCAACTCGAGGTCGACAGAGCCACCGCCATTGCCAACGCCGCTGAGAAGAAACAGAAGGCGTTCGACAAGATCATTGGCGAATGGAAACTCAAGGTTGACGACCTCGCTGCTGAACTCGACGCCAGCCAGAAGGAATGCCGCAACTACTCAACTGAACTGTTCCGCCTTAAGGGTGCCTACGAGGAAGGTCAAGAACAACTCGAGGCTGTCCGCCGTGAAAACAAGAACCTCGCTGATGAAGTCAAGGACTTGCTCGACCAAATCGGTGAAGGTGGCCGCAACATCCACGAAATCGAGAAGGCCAGGAAGCGTCTCGAAGCCGAGAAGGACGAGCTCCAGGCCGCTCTTGAAGAGGCTGAAGCTGCTCTTGAACAAGAAGAAAACAAGGTCCTGCGTGCTCAACTTGAGCTGTCTCAGGTCAGACAAGAGATCGACAGGAGGATCCAAGAGAAGGAAGAGGAATTCGAAAACACACGCAAGAACCACCAGCGTGCCCTCGACTCCATGCAAGCTTCCCTCGAAGCTGAAGCTAAGGGCAAGGCTGAGGCCCTGCGCATGAAGAAGAAGCTTGAGGCTGACATCAACGAGCTCGAAATCGCTCTTGACCACGCCAACAAGGCTAACGCTGAAGCACAGAAGAACATCAAACGCTACCAGCAACAGATCAAGGATCTCCAGACCGCTCTTGAAGAGGAACAACGCGCCCGTGACGATGCCCGTGAACAACTCGGAATCTCTGAACGCCGCGCCAACGCCCTCCAGAACGAGCTTGAGGAATCTCGTACTCTTCTGGAACAGGCCGACCGTGCCCGCCGCCAAGCCGAACAGGAACTTGGTGACGCTCACGAACAGCTCAACGAACTGTCCGCCCAGAGCGCGTCTCTGTCCGCTGCCAAGAGGAAACTCGAATCCGAGTTGCAGACCCTGCACTCTGACCTCGACGAGCTCCTCAATGAGGCTAAGAACTCTGAGGAGAAGGCGAAGAAGGCCATGGTTGACGCCGCCAGGCTGGCTGACGAACTCCGCGCTGAGCAAGATCACGCCCAGACCCAGGAGAAACTCCGCAAGGCCCTTGAACAACAAATCAAGGAACTGCAAGTCAGGCTCGACGAGGCTGAGGCTAACGCACTCAAGGGAGGTAAGAAGGCCATCCAGAAACTCGAACAGAGGGTACGAGAACTCGAAAACGAGTTGGATGGTGAACAGAGGAGACACGCCGACGCCCAGAAGAACCTCCGCAAGGCCGAGAGGCGCATCAAGGAATTGACGTTCCAGGCTGAGGAAGACCGCAAGAACCACGAGCGTATGCAAGACCTTGTTGACAAGCTGCAACAGAAGATCAAGACATACAAGAGGCAGATCGAGGAAGCCGAAGAAATCGCCGCCCTCAACTTGGCTAAGTTCCGCAAGGCACAGCAGGAGTTGGAGGAGGCTGAGGAGAGGGCAGACCTCGCCGAGCAAGCCATCAGCAAATTCCGCGGCAAGGGACGTGCGGGATCCGCTGCGAGAGGAGTCAGTCCGGCGGTGAGTGTTCACACTTTTCTTAATAAACTAGTACAATATGATAGTCAAATAGCGATGTAATATTCAAAATTATTAGCTTCCTATATATCTAAATAGCTGAATCGTCAAGGTACATGCCGTATATAAGCACAAGAGCAGTAACTAAACTCGCTTTATTTTCTCTCAGGCGTCCGTTAAAGGGCGTCCCTAGATCATCACCGCAGTTAATGTAAGTTGTGTGCCCCAAATATTAAGGACGGCACCTAGTACCGTGCTCATTCTTACCCCGATTTATCAAACTGTCTGAAAACGATGACAAATGTACCAAATGCACGTACTATACATAATGATATAATATGTAATACATATATTGTATCTAGAAATCCAATGCATGGAGCCCTTGAAATATATTTTTACAATCCAGCCTACCTGCATGTAGATATAAGATTACACATTATATACGTAAAATGTGGATAAATTGATAATTAAGAAAATATTATTTTCATTCTCAAGTTTGTTTGATACTATTCAAAGAAACCCGTTTAAACTGTTTTGTGAATTTAATTCTTCGTTGTTTCTATACAAAATATATAAAATATACTGCTCTTTAATACATAAAGCAGATAAATAGTGTGTTAAATATACACAAAAGTATTTTATGAGCATTGTTATGAACAACAATGTGCTAATTTATGTTTTTCTGTTGCAGCCCCCACGTTCGCGCCCCGCCCACGACGGTTTCGGCACCTTCCCACCAAGGTTCGATCTGGCGCCCGAAGATTTCTAAACGTTCCAATAAACAAAAAATAAACGGACTGTAAATGTTTACAATAACACCAGTGTATACGCGTGAACGATGTACTGTTAGGACTTGTAAAGAACAAAAATATACACTAGTACCTATCTTAATGTTTTTACGAAGTATTTTGTAATTTGTTGATATTTATTTATTGATTACCGCAAACCGCGGGGAGAGCGAGGGCTGCGCGCGCGCCGCGGTACAGAGACACACCCCCCACCCCCTCACCGGCGCCCGCGCGACCCTCGCCCGCCTCGCCCTTAAGTCATATCCAATAAAGCGATATCGTTGTCAGAAAATTTATATGCTGTTTTACTTATTTACCCCTTTTCCTTCTTAAATATAAGTTACTAAGCAATTAAAATTGAGTAAGAATTTTTAAAATGAACAAGAATATTACACTTTTTAAAGTGAAACTTTTATTACATCGTCTCAAACTTTTTGGTCTGTGTAGCGCATGTCGCGTGACGGTCGAACCGTACGATAATTATCGTACAAATACGATAATTTTGTGCCTAAGTTTCACTTTTACCGTGGTTTCATAAAACCACACAACATTTTTTTTCCATTATATATGGAACATCACTAGATTATTAATTCTATAACCAAACAGAATAACAGTATCTTATTAATTGCATTATTATAGTAAATATAGTAGTTACATAGATATACCTAGAAGGCTAGACTAGTTGTAACACTACCTAAACACCAAAAGCACAGTACCTAATTGATAGATACTATTCAGTTTAGTAAATCCTGCTCTACTACACTTAGAGCTGCTAATACCTACTTAATCTATAAATATAAAAATGAAACCCGTTTCGCGTTGTCACGACATCACGTGTGAACGGGTGGACCGATTTCGATAATTATTTTTTTATTATATTCCTTGAAGTACGAGGATGGTTCTTATGTAGAGAAAACGTAAATATGTACCACGGGCGAAGCCGGGGCGGACCGCTAGTAGTTACTAGCGGTCTAACTAAGAAAAACAACTTAACAAATAGTCAAATAGTAACGCTAACTGTATAGTAATAGTGTAAATGTACGATGCTGTTCCTACGTATCTCAATTACCGTACATTATAGATGCAAGTAACGGATCGACACAAATTAAACGCTTACACAAAAACAAAGGTTTATTACGCATAGCTCTAACAGGATTACGCACATCAATGTATCGATTACACGGATATAAACGTACCCTGAAAATCAACAATGAGTTGATCAATTAGTTTCAACTACGTAACTAGTTATAATACAAATATTGCTCGTTAAAAGTCATTATTCTCTAGTAGATTGAGTTCTCTAATCATGTGGAAGTTACTCGTAGTTCTGTTAGTGTATAAAACAAATGCCAAATGCTATTGGAACAGTAAATGTCCGTATAGACTGTTTGGCACTAAAACTCCGTATGAAGCTGTGAGAGGAGATGTAAGAGACATACCCGCGTTGGAACGTAAGTTAAATTGTAAATACTAAAGTATTAAGAAACTAATAAGGTGATTTAGTAATATTGAAGTTGCAAATGTCTAAGTTAAATAATATTTATTTATCATCGTGCAGAATAAACTCTATCTTTTAATTCATTAAACTGCTTCCCTTAAAAAGACGAAATCACGTGAATGAACATAGATGACGTTTGAAATATCATTTAATGCATAATTTTCTTATTATTTCGCACCGGTAGGTAATAGTTTATTATTTAACTAGCGACCCGCCCCGGCTTTGCACGGGTGCAATGCTGATACTAAATACACTACAGAAAAACTGTGAACGTTGTATATAAAAACATAGCGGCCCGCTCCGGCTTCGCACGGGTATAAAATATATAGCCGGGCGGCCGGCCGGTACCGCCGCAAACGCTACGTCCCGCAATTTTTAAATCTGTAATATCTTCGAAAATATTCACTTAAATCATACGGTGTAAAGGGCCATATAGATCTATATTAAATGAACAATGTATTCAAGGTATTTAATTGGTTAAGGATTAATGCTGTATTAATTAAAACCGCTTCGAAAATTAGCCATTATTTGTCGTAAAAAGTAAATGACAAAAAAAAGTTATTGTGGGTTATCCATAAGAGATAGACATATACCATCGCGGACTTTTCTGTAGACCTATTCAATGTGTATAATACTTAGTACATTATTTTGATAAAACTCGTAGGGTTCAGCCTGCGTTTGCAATGTAAGCGGAAAAAATGTAATTTTTTACGACATCACATTAGAAACCTCAAAAATAACAGTACTTCTCCACTATTTAATGGATGTTATTATACATATAAACCTTCCTCTTGAATCACTCTATCTATTAAAAAAAACCGCATCAAAATCCGTTGCGTAGTTTCAAAGATTTAAGCGTACAAAGGGACATAGGGACAGAGAAAGCGACTTTGTTTTATACTATGTATATGATTTCACACAAAACTAGTAGGTACCTAATTATTGCCTCCCTAATGTGCAAAATAACCCGTTAAGAATTAGCCTGTTGCTTGGAATATATAGAGATTTCCTGTATTCCATTTTACACGAATATTATAAACGCATTAAGAAATCTTTAAACAAGTTGTTTTTCCTTAAAAATGGATGATAGAGAAACAAATAATGAGCTATTGTACTAGCTTAATACAAATACTTCACTTGTATGAATAGAATGCGAGCCAGTTAGCGTATGGATGATGATGCGGCACGGCACCAGGCACCCGGAGGTGGACGAAATAGCACAGATGAAAGCCGTGGTGGAGCTGCGCACGGACATACTGCAGGCGCATGAGGAGGGGCGGGGAGAAATGTGCTCTCAGGTAAACTGTTCATTGATTCTAGTGAAAATTATTCGTAACTATAAAATTATGTTAACCCTAGAGATAAAAATCGACCCAATATTCTTACATAAAAAGTATTAGAATATGTCTTGGTGAAAAGGTCATACCAAAAGGTGTATATTATATCAGCCTGAATAATCAGTTATAATATATGCTATACCTATAGAAGAGCAATCTATTTTCATATTAAAAAAACCGAATGTCCACTTATAAGACGAATGAACAAGAATAATAATCCTAAATCGGAGAAGATTTAAATTTAATACTTATACCTACCAAAAATATGACTATTATTGAATATATCTACAGGACATTCAAAATCTCCGCAAATGGACTTGGAATAAAAATTTAGACGCGTCACCATCTGACCTAACGGTAGAAGGTATGGAAGAACTGCAGAGCATCGGCAGCAGGTTCGGGGAAAAGTTCTCGAATGTTCTGGAACACCTGCAACAGTACAAGATCAGGGCATCCATCGAAATGAGAACGCAGATGAGCGCGAAGGCGTTTGTCAAAGGATTGCAGAGGAATAACCAGACTTTGAACATTTCTACCTCGTTTCCTAACGATTTGACGGCTAGAGTAAGTGTATTTTTTCTGTATATACCTATGAAATACAAAGTACCTACTTTGATGTAGCAAGATTTAAAGCCAAAAATAGATTTTAATATATCATAGAAAAATATTTTCAAGGTGAAAATAATAGAAAGAATCGAGGTATATAATATTTTTGTAATAATTACATCCAATAATTACTTTCCTTGACAACTGAAAATATAGAGAAATTATATAATAACAATTAATAGCCGTGTCGTAGATAACCAAAATATGTATTGTTGTATATTGGTTGGTTCCTTTACATAAATGCATTACTAACAGCTGTGAACAAATTTGTAAACAAACCATAAATAATAATATAATTGAGGCTAGCTTGAAATACGACTTCCACGTTTACCTTACAATGTTATCACAGAACATTTAAATTGTGTAATATTACAAATACCTCTTGAAAACAATTTAGCATTTGTTCCAGTTAGACTCTACTAATTAAAGGTTATTTTTCCAGCCCTACAGGTATTGTAAGAGGAGATTTTACGATATACTGATTGGAGATAAGATACCTGAAGAAACTGCGAAGTATTTGCAGTCCCGCGACTTTTTAAAGGTAAGGTCTTTTCTCTAGATTGGCTACTTAGTTTAGATACATAGTAACTGCCCGCTGATAGAGTCATTTGTCTAAATATTATTGTAATAAAAGTTATATTTGAAAACTACGAAATAATTTTTATCCATCAATTTTTCATCCTATACTTCCATCATATACTTGTAGTGTACCTACGTATATTCCTACAGCCCAAAAAATATTTGTGATTTACATACTTCCAGAATTAACTCTATCTACATAACTACCATATTAATCAATACCTTTTTTTAGGTACTAGCATCAGTACAAAAACGAACTGGTCTAACCAACACTCTGAGTCCCAAAACGATACTCCAAATATACGACCTGTGCCGCTTCTACCGCAGCTACTCTATCCGCCTCTCTGATGCCTGGTGCGCGCTGTTCAGTGATAGTGACCTGAAGGCACTCGAATATGTGGAAGATGTTCAACATTATTATAGGTGAGATTCAAATTAGTAATGAAATAGTTGGTGCAACTTTTTGTTTCAGAGATTTCATTTTTTTGTTTATTCCCGAGCTTTATCATATTCCAGAAAAATATGTACTCATTTAAAGGTCGATAATTTACCTACTGAACATACCCGTATCACATTTAAAATACCTTAAAAGTTTTAAACTTTTATTGGAATCTGAATTCGAAATCTGATTATCCTATGTAATAAAGCGCACGATGACGTAAAAATATCCCGTACTGTACTGTAGTTTCAGTTCAGAGTTAAGAAGCTTTCCTTTACTAAGAATGAAACTAGTAATTTTCATCATTACGTATGAGTTTATTCTTTGCCAACAACTTACCTAGAAATGAAATAGTTCCACCTCAGTTTATATGTGGCAGAAATTTAACATACCCAACCAATTAACTATATCTCTAGTATAAGAGGTGTCCTAGTACTTGTAGCAACGAGCACACATGAAATTGTTCCTCATTATTAATTTAAGATGTTATTTTGGACAGTTTCCAGACAACATTAAATCATAAATTAGGTTGACTAACTCTCAGTCATCACGTCGCTAATTTGAACACGTTATAAATCAAATGAATTCACATCATTAGTTACTTGCTATGTTTAGAATACCCTGACTGTAGGTATCCTCTTAAGTAATTTCACTAATCAATTTGCATTATTGATCCACTAAATGCATATTTAAAAAAGATCTGGCAGAGAGCAGTTAGACCGTATCATAAAATGCAGAAGTAATATAGAAGTCTAGTGTTGGCATTTCATCTAAAATATAAAAATGTTTATCCCAGAAACGGCCACGGCGACCCCATGAACGCGAAACTAGGCGCATCCAGTCTCAAAGACCTATACCAGAAGTTCGTCCAGGGGACACAGGGCATCAATTCTTTTTCCGGTTATTTTTCCCACGACACCATGCTGGGAATGCTGTACGCGGCGCTCGGCATCTACGCAGACACGCCGGTGATATCCGGCTTCGAAAGAGTCAAGAAAAGGCAATGGCGAACAAGCTTCTTAACGCCTTATGCTGCTAATTTTGTGGCTGTTTTGAATAGGTGAGTATATTTCATCCAATAAGATGAAAAGTAATGTAATTTGATTGTGTATGAAAAGAAATATCTTATGAAGAAAATTCGTATATTTGTTGCTGGTTTGTGAAAGGAGATTAAAATGAGAAAGATGAAATGAAAATTAATTACTTGAAGATAGTAGAGAATTGATAATTATATAATTTAGACTAAATATAACAAGACAATCATTTATGATTGGATGTAAATCTGAATATTGTATTTAATTTTCAGATGCAATGAATCAACCACTAGCGTCTACAAAGTGCAATTCTTAATTAACGAAATGGAACTACACCTGTGTAACAAAAGGGCGTGCGATTGGGATGAGTTCGTCAAGCAATTTGAGCCTTTCACCAGGAATGATCTGAGTTTTTGCAATGAAACACGTTTAATTAGTTAATATCACATTTATTATTAAAAACTGTACAAAAGTTATGCATTTGTTAAAAGATCCTATATAATAAAATAATATTTATTAAGAGTAGTTTTATTTCTAAATCACAAACACACGTTTTATACATAAATAATTTATTAAACAACATTAAATACTATAAATAGTAAAATTATCAATTAAGCCTAGCTCACAGAGAAGGACTTATAATATCAACATATTATCTACTTATTATGGTACAAGTATATTATCACACATAAATCAAATAATAATAAACCTTATCACACTATCATCACTGACACTAACACACAAAGATACACATTGTAGCGGTCATAAATACACTTATGAGTAATGACTAGACGAAAGTGCGTTGTCATCATCTATGCAAGATGGCTAAAGACACAAGCAGGAGCACCAAGCCCATCATAACGCGGATGGTTCCAGCAGATGCAGGAGAAGGAGTAGAGACCAGTTCAGGGAAGCGGTAGTCATGCCTGCAGAAGTCAAGAGGCGCGTCTTTGAAGGTCTCGAATATGGAGACAAACTGCTCCCAGGTGCACCCTTGCAGCGGACACAGAGGAGTCACCTTCTCGTTGTTGAATATTTGAACTCGGTGCACTTGAGTACCTGATTCTTGACATCTAAAAGTTTAAATGAACATTTAGTAAAGCAGATTGTATAGGCTCCTTTATCTTTTCTACAGAAATTATATTTTGTGTTATATAGTGATTATTATCAAATTCGTAATAGGAAATAAGTAATAAATAGTCAAAAATAGCACTGAAGTTATGTAAGATAGGTTAGATAAGATACAGACCTATTTAAGACAGCCATAATATTAGCAGAGAACGGAGCAATATAGGTCGTTCGCCACATTCTATTTGGGTTCCTGACTTGCGCTGTGATTCCTTCAGCGTCCTTGTACATGCCAAGAGCACAGTACACCATCTCCATAAGAGTATCATGAGCGAAATAAGACACTATCTTCTTGCCTGCACCACTCACAGCGGCATCGAATGTTTCGTACAAATCTTTCAGAACTGGACGACCAAGGTTTGCGTTCATCTGATGAAAGGGAGACCTCTTATAAAATATATCAAAGGAAAAATAATCATCACTTAAAATTTGCTGAATAACAGTTTCTTATCAGCAAAACGTGACTTTTATTGTATTAATCAAAACAATATAAATTGACTCACCCATGAAGAATAGCCGTTTCTGTAATAATGACGCACGTCATCTCTGTACTCCAGCACAAGCAGATCTTCATGGTTGAAGGGGGCACACCAGGGAGACTTTAAATTAGGAGTCCAGGAACGGTAGAATCGGCAAAGCTCTTGAAGATTGTAGACGTCTGCTGCGGTCAGCTGGTAGGGTATACCTAGACGTTGTTGTACTGATTGTTGCACCTAGATAATGAGAAAATTAATTATCATTAACACGTTCAATAAGAATAGGAAATATAAAAATAAAAGGAAAACTTTCAAGGGTATTGTATGTATAATTCAATTCTACGTCAATGTCGTATATAATTTAAAGAGTACTTAACTGCATACTCTTAAAAGTTCTACAAAGTATGCAAGTTACGATAAGTGTATTTGATAATTATCTTACAAACTTACTGCTTTATATTCTTGAGTGTTGAAGTACGCTTCCAACTGATCCACTAGAAGCTGTCCTCCCCTCACTTCCTCTTGATATCTTTCGCAGTAGTCGTATGGCTGTAAACGAAAGGTTTTTAAAAACAGATTCTCACAAAGAAAAACTATTAAAAAATTATAGTCTTATCCTCTATTTCAACGATTATTAAAAAACACCAGTAACGCAAATATGACTCACTCGTAGAACATCATCTCTTTCCCTAGAGGAATCAGCAGTCAAATTTAACTCAGTTCCTTCACTCAAAGCATGGGCATACGCCATCGCACTAGCAATGGTCCTCTGCTTGTCTGAAGGTCTGAAATAGTACTGGTCTTCAGAACCACTGAGAAGTTGAGGGTACTTCTCTCCGATCCTCATCGCCATATCGTAGATTTCTTCGTAGCCCTCTCCAGTTAGGTAGGAAGGTGAAGTGTCCATAGTGTCGTTCCAAACGAATTTGCGGAATTCTTGTATTTCCTAGATGATGGAGAATATTATTAAGTTTAATTCTGTCTTTAATAAGCATTGACGTACAATAAACACACAATCACGATATAAAATTTTCCTAAGTAAAAACTCTGCCTATGATGCCCACTAGAAGGCAGAGTTTTCCAAGAGATAAGATCTTAATTTCAACGTATTTTTTATAGGCGATTGTGAGTCGTTAATCGTATTGTAGAACGTCAACGCTTTTGGCATTTTTTGTAAACAAGTCGTTATTTAAATTAATAGGTAATATTGAAATATAAATAACATAAAATAATGTGATTATGTTTTAAAAACATTAATTATTTAAGCATAACATTTTTCTAAATAATGTAAACATTCTAATTCATTCCATTCATATTAAACATAAACTCATTAAATTATTGTAAACAACTTAATGAGCTTGGGTTTAAACAATAACAATGTCAGTTCGAAATACATTTTCTACAGGAATTATATGTTGAACATTTTTATAAAGAGACGAGTTAAGTAATAAGCCTTCTAGATATATACGTGTCTTGCAAACATAGACCGCGTCACCACTTTCCATCAGGTCAAACTTCTGTCTATCTTATATAATAAAAATGAAAAACTGTCATTTTTTTATTGGTCAATTAGCTAACCTAATTTCTAACTATATCTCAACACCGTTCGTATTTTAGATAGATTTTGTAACATTTACCTGCGCACAAAGCTGACTAGTACCAGCTTCGTAACTGGCAATGATCTGATCCTTGATCTTGGCCTGTAGCTCCTTCATGGCGCTGGTCACGGAGTCACTTGGGTTCCTGTTGCCATGCCTGATCAGCGCCCAGAAGCTTATGGCTTCACAATCTAGCAGTTTAATATACAATTTGATTTGATACGAACCACGACATCATAACAATATTAAAATACTAAGTCCTCCGTCGCGTCTGTCTGTTTGTTCGTGATAAACTCAAAAACTGTTGCACCGATTTTGATTCTATTTTTACCAATTCGTGGTTCTCTAGGAACGTATTGGTGTTAAATTTGTTTTGTTTTAGAGAACCCGACCAAAGCCGCGCGCGGACCGTTAGTAGTAGTTGTATTGCAAATTGGGTTTTATTCTTCATAGGATTTCTTCATGGGACCAGATGATTTAAATTCATAACAATTTGTCTTGGGTTGGCCAGCAATTAATTAATTATCAGAAAAACTCTACATCTCTCTTTCTGTGGATTTTGCAATTGTAAAGATATCTGTAAGCGTTACATTCACAGACATACATTAAGACTACGCGAGTGTATGTACTTCCCGTGTCCAAACTAAGTATAAAACACTTACTTGACGCTGGCCTACACTCAGTCCGCGCTTGCAGTTCGCCAAGGAAAGACGTGAAACTGAATAGAGTAAAATGCCGAATTGCGCAGTTATAAACTGTAGAAACTCCACAGCTGTGAGTGGCCGAGTTATCGGAGATGTTTCCTTCCACCGGTAATTAATTTTCTAATCAGAATATGCACTATTTATTTTAAAATCAAATAAAGAATATCTGTGGAAAACGATCGTGACAAACATGGATACCAAATCATACGGAATGATTCGGAATACATTGCGGCTTTTACTTGGCACGGTAAAGATCGCGTCGTATGATAATAAACAATGAATAGCGTCTTCTCATTTTTCTGTTCTCATTTTTCTGTCCAATTTTGTGGTTAGTGATGTTCATTCGATGCAACAGTTCTCGATTCTAATCGATTTTATAATCGAACAGAAAAATGATAATTTGAAGGAGCAATTTTTCAGAAAAAAGGCATAGATTTTTTTTGTCATTTAATATGACTTGACCTAGAACTTTTAAGTATTTTAATACAAACGCACTAAAAATAAATATTATGACATGGACGCCATTAGTTAAAGTGTCATCTTGGGAGTTTTTTTAAGAAAACTCCTTATTGCTTAGACTATGTTTGTTTTTTCAGTTTTCCAAGTAACCCGAACATAAAAGAAAAATGGATCGAGGCAACGGGACATAAAGATTGGTTTCCAACAAAATATAGCACAATTTGCTCTAAACATTTTAGTGAAGCCAGCTTTGTTGAAGGAAAAAAGCTTCGACTATTGACAAAAACAGCCTATCCGACAATTGATATACTGAAAACGATATATACTAGAATCGCCGCGCGAGTGTCGTCCCTAATCGATTTAGCGTAAAATGAAATTCCCATCACTAAAAAGCGCTCGTGACGTCATAACGTGTCAAGGTCAGTACAAAAAATATGACACGCTTGGTTTTCATACAGATCGCGGTACTTGCGTGGTCTATCTTAATGTATGTCTGTGGTTACATTGTTTGTTTACATTATCACCAGACTTGAACGTAGTTTCAATAGTATTTATAGATTATTACTCACCTTCACCAACGTACCCTAAACGCCATAGTAAACGCATTATGAAAGTTGCGAGAGAGAGAGAGACACTTTGGAGAGTGCGCTGCGGAATTGCACGACCTAATTCCGCCATCCCCATTTTTCCATCGTTCGTCGAGGCGCACAGATTCTAGGCATCGCCACATGGTTGTCGTTCCATGTACCCGGACAAAGCGGTTCGGATCGTCATTCTTTATTCGAACCGCTAGGGACTGGAACATGCTTCCTGAATCTGTGTTCCCCGACGAGTACAATTTGGAGGTCTTCAAGAGGAGAGTGAACAGGTACATTTTAGGGAAGCGCGCTCCATCTTAGGCCACATCTCAGCTTACCATCAGGCGAGATTGTGGCCAAGCGCTCCCCTATTGTACAATAAAAAAAAAAAAAAAAAGTTTGGAAAATCCAAAAGTGCACGCCTCATAATCTCAGTCGATATTTATTTTTGTTTATTTAATAACAATTAAACCACATCGAATCAGACCCTGAAAAATGAAAGGGTTCTATTCCTGAGCATACTCAAGCGTAAGAGAAAAAAAAAGACTCGATTAGTAAAGTATTTCGGTCGCTATCGTGTTAACAAGAAAATCCTCCGCACATACAGACACACGGACGTCCAAGACAGAACTTTTTTAAACTGTTTTTTAACTAGTTTAAATAACAAAAATGACATCAAAAATATCATGAATGTTAAAAATAGTGTTTTTTCTTAATATGTGTGTGTATGTATTATCTTACAAGTGCAATGTATGATACATAAAGACATTTTAAGTTTGAAAAATCAGATGTTTTGCGCGAAGTGACAGTAGTACCCACCTCAACGCTTCGCTTATGAGGCGTGCAAAAAAAGTTGCTTTTAACGCAAAGAAATGGAAGTAAAAATAACTTTCCCACAAGAAAGAGTACTTAGACTTATTTAAATAAGTTTGTTTCATGATTTCACTGTTTTATTTCCATCATTGGCATAATTAAATTTTAGAAATAGTAGTTTGTTTAAAACATCCTCTCAACTAAACTCGAGATCACGAAGGGATCCGAATAAATTAATTTTACGAGAGAACCCTCGTATCGTCAAATACAGGGAAAGTTGCGTGGGGATGGCCGTTAAAATATTCAATCATCTGCCAAATAACTTAAAGACGTGTAATGATTATAAATTTAGGAAACATCTTCTTATTTGGCTTAATGAAAAAAACTTCTATACCATAAAGGAGTTCATGGAAAGTTCAACCCGAACGGACCATTAACTCCTTTATGGTAATTATTTTTGCATGCTTGTATTGGCTGAACATGTTTGTGCTTTATTAATATAATTGTATCACCATTGAATACCATGTTTAAAGCAAAATAAAGATTTTATTTATTTATTTATTTATTTAATAACTCGAACTATTCCAATAGCCGCATATCAATTATACCTTTTGGTTGAAAATTTCCTCCCTCCCCTGAATCTATACTAATATTATGAAGCTGAAGAGCTTGTTTGTTTGAACGCGCTAATCTCAGGAACTGGTCCGATTTGAAAAATGATTTTGGTGTATATGTTACCGGAAATGTATGAAATCAAGGAATTGTATACAAATCCTAGGAAATGTGTACAATTCCGATACCATTTAGGAAATGTATAAAATATTGTTTAATAAACTATTTAATGCATAGATATCCTAGGAAATGTATAATCTTCCTCGGAATTGTATATAATTCCAATATCGTATTAGGAAATGTATAAAGTAAATGATTTCTGTAATAAAACATGTATCGGGTAACAGTCTTACCGTAAAATAATAATAATATGTTCATATTATCTTACTAATTAACATTTCTTAAATCAACTTATATTCAATCAAATCAAATTTTCATTTGGTAAGTAATCAGTCCCCTCGTCCCGCTATCCCCGTGTACACGTCCCAGTCGGATTGTATAATATTACAAACGGCCGGCATTTTGTAATATGCCGAAATTCGTCTTTTTCCAAAATTCTACAAAAAGACGGTCGCGAGCCGACGGAGCCCCACTTCGTGGGGCTCCTATTTCTATGTAGTTTTAAAAAACACGAACCTAACCTAACCCACCCCCTTATCCAAACCAAAAATTTCTGATTACGAATTTTCGGCCCTCCCCCCTCGTCCCGCGTACCTTCCAATATCTTAGATGTTTTACATTTCCGATTGCTATTTAGGAAATGTATAGATTTCCTAGGCAATGTGTATAAAATAATTTATTTCACACATTTCCGTGCGATTTTAGGAATTACATACATTTCCTAGGAATTTTATACAATGACGGATTACATACATTTCCGTTAACATATATATAATATCATCTATAGGCTATATTATAATATCATCACGCTAAGACAAACAGGAGCGGAGCAATGCGGGTGAAATCGCGGAGCACAGCTAGTTATTAATATTACTTACTCTCTGGTAATGGCCAGTCGCGTATATCTCCTCGAACTGTATCATACGGTGTTTTAGTCGAATATAGGCCAAACGGACATTCTTCGTTCCAATAACATGACTTGTCACTTATAACTAAATTAATTAATGTTAAAACAAAGACATTCCGCGTTGAATACATTTTTAAAAATGTAATGCTTGATTTTGGGATAAACTCGTTCCGTTTTATATGCGTAGATAGTGTTTCAAGTTCAATGTAAGGACTTGTTCATATAGTTCGTATTTTTTTTTATTGATATAAAAAAATTAAAAAATATTATGTTTTAAAATATACAGGCAACAGTTGAATAACAATAGAAGGTATAGTTTTTATGCTTATGCAGAATTAAATGGATGATGTACATACGTATTGTAGGTATAAACGTTTTATGAAGAGATGGACATTGGATGGATGAAGACTTTTTTGATATTTTTAATGATATCATCTGGTATATTTAATATTGTTTGAACAGGATCTTCAAAATGTAAAGAGCACTTTGCTGTGATTCTTTATTAAAACTTCTAGCAATACACGTACAATGTAATTTTACCGCCAATACAAACTACTCTTTTCTTAGCTTTGACGATTTATTAAAAAACAAAAACATCACGTAGCATGACGTAGCGTTGTTGAGTCATTCACATATTATTTTATTATTCTATACAGTTCTATACCTACTAAAATAGTGTTTGTTTAAATTAATTGGTCTCTTATTTTAATTAAAATTTGATGTTAATGACGTTTATAATATTTATATGAATCGTCATACTACATGATTCCAAACAAATACCACTATTTTATACTAATAATATAATACTGAAGGGTTTATTTGTTTGTTTTTTGAATGCGCTAATATTTGATTAAATTTTTACCCTATTAGCAGTTACGTAAAGGTTGCATTAAGGTCATCCTTACCACAGTCCTTACCCGGGATTTCATACTAGCTTTCCGCCTGCTGCTTTGCCCGCTTAGTCTAAAACCTAATAAATTGTATACTTACCTTCCCTGAGAATCACTCTGTTTATTAAAAAAACCGCATCTAGATCCGTTGCTTTTTTAAAGATTTAAACATACATAGAGACGGACAGAAGGTGGCAGCGACTTTGTTTTATAATATGTAATAATGATTATATCGTAATATTATTGTACAGCGCTAATCAAGAGTTTATTATAAACACAGCTTTACTTCAGTATCGATTTATTTATGTTATCAGCGCGATTAGATCACAGCTATGATGCAGGAGAGGCGTGCGTGATGATCGTAATAATGTTACGATTATCTGTGACATTTATTGGTTGTTTAATGATATTTATATTTATAGCTGACTACCACGCCCCCGGGCTATGGTTCCGCTGAAAATATAGTACATTACAGTAAATATTGAGAACGTAATGATACCAGCTAACAAATCAAACGTTATTCTGCATAACTCTTATCGTTTAGGGGTATGTAAAATATGGTGGACCTAACTTTTGATACAAAATTTATAAAAATCGGTCCAGCCGTTTCGGAGGAGTTTTCTCACAAATACCGCAACACTACAGATAATACAATACTAGAATATAACAATACTTAAATTTGATAAATGCTTTAGATAGAGCTATCTATTAGTTTATTAATTCTTAGCTCTAATAATAATTTAAAATTAGTAGTTAAATTTGATACCGATTGCATAGAATTAGGTTTAATTCAGATGTTTTTGTTTATCAATTCATAAACAACTATTGAATAGTTGATTAGTTCGATCGTACACACTTACTCATAAATTTAATGGTTTTTAATATATTCCCCCTTATATAACGATTATATTAAGCATTCTTAATTTAATCGTTATTTTAGAGGGAAAATAACATTCATTTGATTAAAATAAAATATATTTTATTTCTTTTTCTTCTCATTAAAATACATTATGACATATTTTGTACATTGTATAAAATATTTCATAATGTAGTCTAGTGATTGTATACCTAACATATTTAATATTTATACAGACCGAATGTGGACTTTTGATATTGTGTCCTCGATTTTGTGTCGCGAGTTGTATAAATAGAACACTGCAGTATTTTTTTTGTATTACTTTGAACATCTCATTATTTCGTAATTATATTACTAATTCGTCGCGAATATAGAGTTTATTTTACTTTATAATGTTCTAGCTTTCAAATGTCGATTCTTATTTATAAACGTGAAAATATGTGTGTTTGTTGCCTACCGTTTCAGTGGAAATCGTGTACGGGAAAAACAATGTTTTTTACCATTGACATCGATTTTTTTTCGAATTACCTATTAATATTTTATTTTAAATAATGTTTTGAACTTTTTTTCCAATTTTCAGCCGCATTAGAATTTTGTTCTATTCTGATCGAACCTTTAGCAAAATCTTTTTAGTCCATTGAAATGTTACATTTTTTAGGCCTAACCTTGCGTTTTTTAGAGGACGCAATTTTATTTTTTTGATGTGTAGGGGGGTTCAGTGTGAAGCTAAAATCAAGTTTGTGGGGTCGCCACCCTTGACCCACGGCCGCCATCTTGAAAATAGTGGTTGAAATGGTTTTTACGATATATCTCTTAAACTATTTATCTGATAAAAAAAATTGTTAGAATTATTTGTTGCCAATTAAATTCTCTACAACTTTGGTCCGTAACTTTTTGTCGTAGAACTATAAATAAAAAAGTTATGGCGACCCCACAAACTTGCTGATAGCTTCACACTGACCCCCCCTATACATCAAAAAAATAAAATTGCGTCCTCTAAAAAACGCAACCCTAAATGTAACTTTTCAATGGACTATTTGTCAATTAGTCGATACTAATTGACAGAAGATGGAACAGCTCATTCATAAAATATTGTTAACAATTATTACCATCACTTCTGCTTACCTTCTTCTACCTGTTGTAGTATGTAATATTATGTAGTAAGAAATTTACATATTGTTTATTCGTATCTCGTGTCAGCCGTGGGACGTCCACTGCTGGACAAAGGCCTCCCTCAGGGTTTTCCACCACGCCCGGTCACCGGCGGCCTGCATCCAGCGGCTCCCTGCCACTCGGACCAGGTCGTCTGTCCATCTTGTGGGTGGTCGTCCCACGCTTCGTCGTCCAGTACGTGGCCTCCATTCGAGAACCTTTCTGCCCCAACGGCCATCGGTTCTGCGGGCTATGTGCCCAGCCCATTGCCACTTCAGCGTGCTAATCCGGCGAGCTATGTCGGTGACACCGGTTCTCCTACGGATCTCCTCATTTCTGATTCGATCTCGTAGGGAAACTCCGAGCATAGCCCTTTCCATAGCAC
>CAJQZM010032352.1:0-15769 GCA_907164665.1 Colias nastes | reverse complement strand
ATTTGAAAGAAAATGGTTTTGACTTTATAAAAAAAATATATCATTCAATTTCACGTCCTTGAGCAAACGACAAGGCGACTACCGTGAAACAATAAAATATCGTGTCCATTATAATTTGTTTCATAATTAATATTTGACCATAATAATTACGAAATAAAACAAATAAATAAATCGTCACTTGATAGTGGAAAGTGGAAACACGCACAAAACCAGAATAAACCAGTTTACGCTGTCCGCAGGTGCCAAATGCAGTTGTTTGGTACCGTTAGAACATAAAGCACACATTTCATTCAAAAATTATAATTATTATGTACGTAGTTTAATTGATAAAGGAGAATGACCACGGGTGGTATCGGTAAAAAAAGGAGAATGACCACGGGTGGTATCGGTAAAATTTGAGTTGTGCCACGTATTCGTGATATTGTTAATTCCTATTTGTATTTATAATGATCATATGTATCACTATTAAGTCTTAATTATACCGGATAAATTGAAATAATATTAAAAGTTTGTGTTTTGAAACATGTATGACCACGTATGGAATCGGTAAAATACTAATTGTGTCACGTGTTCGTGATATTGTTAATTCCTATTTGTATTTATAATGATCATATTTATCACTATTAAGTCGTAATTATACCAAATAAATAGAAATAAAAGTAAAAGTTTTTGTTTTGACACATATATCTATCTCTCTTGCAAGCGTCCTGCGTCATATGTCATAGTTTCTATTTGAAATGAATCTTGAATGAATGTGTTCGACGCTAAGGTTCGACGCAATGTTCGACGTAATTTATTTTGAAATAGGTAATGTTTATTACGATTTACTTTTCACATTTGTCTTGTAAATTAAAATATTACCTATGTAATAAATGTAAAACTTAACGTTCATCGTTAGTTTAAACTCGATAAAGTATTTTTTTGAAGTGTTGAATAAAACTATTGTTTTATTTTTATTGTCGCGAACTGCGGCTTATTTATATAAAAATATGTTTAATTTGTGTGTAAGTGTTGTAACTTTGTATTGTTAATTCAAAATGGCTCCAGTGTTAAAACATGGTCGAGGCAAGCCTTTGACTTCTCAAACTAAAGAATTAAACTTTAAATGTCGTTTCTTTTTCAGGTTAGTAAATTTTTCATTTTAGTAACATTGTCATTTTGTAAAATCATGTTCATTTTGTAAAAGTTATACGTATGTTAAATGTGTAAATATTAAATTAAAGTCTCATCTTTTTCAGAGGAGAAACACATATAGTTTAATTTAAAATCCCATATTTATATAATATATATATATAAAATAAAAACTAAAAATAAAATGTTGTTTTATTTTATTTGCTGACCATACACTACTACAAACGCAAAAATTTCTCCAAGCTAATTTACCTGTATCTTATTTATTAAATCACAAGATTTTTTTTAATAAGTATTTATAACGTCCAAGAGGCCTGGGGTCATCACCCCAGGTCAATTTATTGATTGAAAAAGGTTTAAAGAAATATTTTAAATTCACTTTGTAGGAATTTTAAACATTTTTGTTTACTCCATTTTATGGCACGTGATATTATAACAAATATGGTGATTTCATTGCTATAACTATGTAGGTATACTAAAGATATGTAGCTACGTACAGAGCGCTTGAAATATTGGTCGTCGTAAAAATATAATTTATTGCATGTCTAATCTATGCTATGTTTACAAAATCTTTGTTGCTTTTATTTTGGACAGCAGCAAATTTGATCTTTTTCTACGAGATTTACTTCCAAAAGCTGAATGAATCACATAACATTTGCATTCTAGTGACGGGGCACAAAATAAAGGGGAGGAAATAAAACACAAATTGCAGCAATTCTGTTTTGTTACTATTTCTCGGATAAATGGGTAAAGTTTTTTTGTTGGGTCTTGTTTATCATATATTTATTTTGTTTTGGTGGTAAATACAACAACACTATAAACAAATGGAGTAGAATAGACTGTTTGTATATGCCCAACGTTTCACTTTTCTGCATAATATTATAAATATTCTATCAAAATAGCCCTCATGCTATTCATTCGTCAACAAAACATCTCTAGTATTCTTATCCAATGAGTAATTGAAGAATTCCTCGTATAACAACATAATACTGGACCAAATCCTGCATTAATGACCTAGGATTCCAGGTAAGTACAACAGGAATATTTGCGGTGACATTTCAATGAGGGAATTAGAATCGCGATGGAAGCAGCTCAACATTTTAGTACAAACGAGAACCACGAGTAATTTAATTATATAAGTTAACTAGATCATTTCGCGCAATAGGTAATAAAATGGCCTATTGACGATAAAGTTTTAGGTATTAAAAGGACTCCAAACTGAGAAATTAATGGAGCACGGTACTAATAACAAGCCGCGCTAATTAGGACAACTATTATATTGAGGCTACGTAATTATTTTGGCGCCTGCGGTTCTGGTTTTTACTCCAGATACAGGATTAAACGTATGAATTTAATTCGTTCTTCGCCAATTGCAGCTGTGGCATCGCCCAATTAACCCTATTTTGCATTTAACAGAAGTGTGCATTTCTTGTTCATATTTACCTAAATTATATCTTTGAAGTTAGAAATATACCTGATAATATACATGATGCTACATTTCACTATTTTTTATTATTGAATTTATTTTCTGGGAAAAACACCAATTGCCATTTGTGTGTATGCTTTGCTTTATAATTATGAATAATCATCTCTATGATACTCATAAAAGGCACACAGGTGTAAGCTCTCACCGATATGCTATTTTCTATTCCAGTCCACGGCTTATCGTTTATGCATTGCATTTTTAACCACTTACCAGAGTCATGCAAGCCAACACAAAGGTCGACGCCAAGGGCCAGGGTGTGACGTGGGTTTCCTGCGTCATGAGACCAGCCAGGGTTCTGCCAGACAACCAGGCTGCTAACACTGCTAGCGGTGACATCAGCATTATCCCCAGGCTGTCTACCATCAACTGAAAATAATAAGCTTTGGTAGAAATTGTGTTAATCTATATATACCTATATAATTATCTGGTCGCGTAACAGATTTAAAAAAAAACTTTACTGAATTTTATTATGTTTTGTGTATATTAGGTGTTGGAATAGATAAAGTATATGTTTTTAGGCAACATAACAATATGTAGCGGATCAGCTAGTCCATATTTAGTAAGTGGGGTAACTGAACGAAGTTGTTGGTTTTAGCTTTGTTGAATTTGTCACCGATTGCATTATTAATATTTAACATTTGAAACTTTTATCATAGTTTATACCAGTAATTTAATTTCGAAGGAAATTTCTTGAGCTTGAAATATTAATAAAGAAAAGAACAGTTATATACGGCTATGAAACCTTAGTATGTATTTCTTCCTATTTGTCTATGCACGAAGCAACTTCTAGTACATATTCGCTAGGCGGTATAATTAAATCTAAGAAAATAATATTTTCAACATATTACATAACTTTCAAAGGAGAATATTAATTGCTAACTGGAATAAATGAATGGACTTTGCATCGAGAGGCCAATATTTCTGCAGATGAGATTCCGTGGAATATTTTATACTATGAAACAATAATATTAAATGTAGATATGTAGGTACCTAGACGCACGCAAGACTAGTCAAAACTAACGAAGGACATTATTTCAATACATTGAATAAACAATAACAAATAAACGTGAAAGAAAGATATTTCGCAATAATTGTGATTTAATTAGTGTAGTTTGGTAGGTTGATCTTCGTGAGCTAAATGTTAATGTTTCTTAGAAATTACAAGAAAGCGTACACAATAACAACGTAGTTTTCCACTGTTAACAAGCGCTTAATTAACTCCACCTGACCCATTTGTTACCATGCAAATGGAAGTCTTACACATTGAGTTACTATGTACTACGTACTAGAGAGGACATCGCTACTACATTATTTGTAACACGAGTTAGAGACAATCGTCTCAAACCAATTTTTTTTTGTTACATTGATTGGTTTTAATTGATAAGTTAATTCATATTTTTTTAATAAGATAAACAATATTTATTTGTTACATTGATTGGTTTTAATTTATAAGTAATAAGAGGCAGAATATCTACAAAGTGTATGACTCACTAGCCGCCCCGCGCCGCCGCGCTTGTCGCACATATTTTGTTCGTGGTGTCCTCTCTATACGTAGTAATAATACCTCAATGGTCTTACAAGGTTACTTTGATCCACTTCCCAATGTTCGTTCGGGTTCAAATTATATTAACGCTGTACGAACAGATGTTGCTCTGGCAAATGTTAGAGCTTTGCACAAAAACCTTATTCCTTGATCCTACAACTTTTTTGACACGTCTTATTGACACAGACATCACAGACATCCTGTCTGTTATAAAACGCGTCAATTTTTTTTATGTTAACTATAGAAGCAGTTAGCTAGTAACTATTAGCTAGAAGTAGTCAAAATATTATAACCTAAACGAATTGCTAAGATGTTGTAAGAGATAATTAGGTACTCTTTTCATGAAACCTGTTTAGGTAGGTAACTAATTCAAATAACACAAAAATACATAAAAAATATAGCCATTAAAAATTAATATACTAGCAACTTATATCATAAATGAGAATTCTTCTCAATTTATTTTGTAAAAGCTCGATAAAATATGAGATTTATACTAATAATTATCCCTCTAGGGCTAAAATTTAACCCTTGTACCGCCGCCATTAGATGTTTGTTCAACTCATTCATAGATATCGTACAATAATTTCAGTGTGTATATTTTCTTACACAAACAATTGCTAATTTTATATCTTTAAATAAACGTACTAGTTTGGAGAGGCTTTAACTTGGGTCGA
Source organism: Colias nastes (assembly GCA_907164665.1). NCBI lineage: Eukaryota > Metazoa > Arthropoda > Insecta > Lepidoptera > Pieridae > Colias > Colias nastes. Next base: position 10,935 of record CAJQZM010032352.1, on the reverse strand, counting down.
GTTCGGTCGATATTATAATAATATTATGTTTAAAATAATTTATCCAAAGCAGTCGTTTTTTTAGTCACTGATATAAGTGCGTTATGTACACATAATATAAGAAGTTATTTTAATTTTGTTAAATAAACATAAAAAAGTCACTCGCTAGACCGAATATGAATTATATTATCTTATGGAACAATGGTTTAAGAAAACAGTGAATAAAGTAGAGAAAATCTTGCTTCAGAAGTGTGTTAAGACATGTTTTTCCGATGATATATATTTTTAGTTAAAATATACGAGTGTATAATAAGTTCCAATAACTTACAATATTATTACAAAATATATGACGGAGTGAATTTGTGTACTGAATTATTATTTATTCTGTGGCCGTCTGGCGGCTGTAAAACTACTAAAACGACGAGTTGTTAAGAACTCTGTCATAAAAATGTGGAACTATTCCCTTATGTGAATGTTATTGCCCTAAAAAATTCGGATAGAAATGTTGTTTAGGAGCTTGCTTATGATTTAAAATTCAAATTCTTGAAAATACTTACATCAAAATTATTACTATTATTACAACTAAATATGTAATATTAGTTTTGATTGTCAGTGTTGTCTTGTACCATCTAGTATAAAGCTCTGTACGATGAAATAAATACAAGAGAACATTGTGTATTATTTCTTAAATAATATATTCAAATAGCGCTTTGTATTCTCCACTCGGAAAAGCATAAGCCACTAAGGCTTAATAAATCTTGATTTAAATCACACGCGCGTTAAATGAGATATGCAGAAAATGTATCCAAGTGTTATACGTAATTGGAATTCCTGTGAAAACGTCAGTTTTACTTAAATAGTAAAAGTGATGTTTTTTCCAACTACTTCTAGTTGGATTACACTGAGGGCTGAGTTAGCTTCATTAAATTATACGCCGCCTACATATTTGCAAACTTCGAAAGGATAATTAATACTAAAAGTTTCAAATGCTAAGTTTTAACAACGTTTGATGGACTTTGGTACTATTTGTGTTTAATAACTTACTTTAATCGGATTTCATAGAGCGAACGCTTAAGATATTATATGATCTTCTCTAACTAACTTGTTTCTTATTTGTTTTGAAATAAGATTATAAAATATACAGAACCCCTCTGCTTGTACAAATACACACGCGACTTTTTATTAGAAACGTGATTTAAGATATTAAGCCACGATTCCTCGTGAATAGGTAATAAATCAGTTGTTTAAAAATTCGGTAAAACCTTTCTACTAAAATCATTTTGAGTTGAGATTGAAATTTTGATAGTACATACATGCATCGGAAAAGCTAAGCGATAAAACAGCAAAAATTGTCAAACCTAAAAATCAAAAACATTGCTCAAATTGTCCTAATACTGCAGTTTCTATTGAGAATTGAGTCAGTGAAAGATTTAGTTTGTTAGTTCTATTGTATTCACTTCCTGGCACCGATTCTCAGGAAAGCGAATTTGAAATAGCAAAGGGTGAAAATAACTACGAATTGGTAATTTTTGAATTTACATAATTAATATTCTTTAAAGTTTCAATAATAAAGGATTTCTTTTTTAAAGTTGATTTTATATCATCTTAGGACTTTCTTTTGACTTTGACTGGAGCATGTAGTATATTTGTTTCGTGTAGTACTATGTCTATGTCATGTACCTATCATGTCTTTTTGGTTCAATTTAAACAGTATGATTTTCAGAACCTATACAAAGTTCACTTGTTTCTTTATTAATAGTCTTCTTTAAGCATCGTATTTAGAATTTGGTGGTTACTCTTTAGACATGTGAGTAGCTAATTACCTACTCTCAGATAGGATCAGTACATAATTTCTCAATTGGGCAATAAATGTAGTAGCTGTACGCCGAGAATTAATGTAAACCTTTGGACCATAAATAATGAAATTCACTCCGAATGTTGCTAACCAAAACACGCACAGATTTCCTTTAAATTTATTTTTAAGCTCAGTATTTTTTACGAAGCAAAATTTAATGTTACCTCTCCGTCAATTGAGAGATTGAACATCCCTTTTTAAACAGGGTTTCTTAAAACCGATTAACTTTACAACTATTAAATTTTAATGAAACGTAAATTTATACAATTTCTAGAAATAGCTCTTGCTTTCTATTGACCTTAAATACCAAGAAATTAATCTGGGAATATCAAGTTACCGAATAAGAAAAATAAAAAAAATATGCTTAGAGGTCAACAAAGGGCTTTAGAGAGTGCAAAATAGAGGCTTCTTATAACCTTCGCAGAGGAGACGACTAACATAATATTGTACCAGTTAATAATTCAAAATCATTAAACTCGACTGCTATAATTTCTAAAGGAGCGCCTCCAGCTACTTTTGTTTACTTTTTGCTGGAGAATGTTGATTGTTGAAACAAAATATTAAAATGAATTTTACATGGCCTCATGTATATTAAGCGATATATCCCAAAAAAATATCCGAAGAATTTAATTATAATTCAATATTGATATATTTTCTGGGAAATCTGTGAACTGTTGCTAAGTGGCAATTGAGGCTTAAATTAAAATACCTATTCAAACAACTAGTTCATTCTCATCTTCTACGAACCCAGGTGAGGATATATTTTGATCTAAAATAAATATATGGAAGTATTCGACCAATCTAATAAATAAAATAAACCGAAAATTGTTTTACTACCTGCTTAGCATTTTGTCTCAAAATCCACATGACTAAAGCTCTCAGTACACCATATCTATGTACGCGTCGCGTAGCATACCTAGTCCCGCATAGCTCGCACCTAGATTTTCCAGATTCTGTTAACCATCGCTCCAAACACTTCACATGAACTCTCCCAACAGTACCCCTACACGAACAGGCTGATATCAATTGACCCAGCTCCGGAGATAATGATTCCCCACCGTGACATATTCTACACATATCGTCCATAGAGTAAGTACTAGGTCTTTCTTCCTCCTGTACATTTTCAACCGTTGCCTCAGAATCTTCTATCACTTCAGGTCGAACTTCGTCTTGTATTACTGTTTCATTTTCACTCCAATCTATAGAACTGACTCCCACAGACCGCTTCATAACTTCATGCTTCTCGATATTAGGAGGCTTTCGTTTTGGGCTACGTACTTTAATTCTATGCTGTCTTGGATGTTTGTCGCGTCTTGTTGGAAATCTTTCGCTTACATGCTTCATTTCAAATATATTTTTTTGTTCTTCATTGGAAGCATCTTGTGTTTTTTTGGTCATAATTTCCTCTGTTGCACCTAAGATATTGAATAAATCAATATTACTAGAGCTTGCCGTGACGTCTTTGTCTATTGTTGGTGAAATAGCATCAGTAGCTAAAATGTAAGAAGTGCTTTGGCATTGATCAACAATATGGAGATTGGATGATTTCTTTGAAGTGTTGGGACATATTTTTGATTTGGGTTTGTTCTGTTTAATGTTTAGCGGCGATTGTAATATAGCTTTAATATCCGATTCTTGGTTAGCGCTGTAAAAAAAAATTACAACATCTATTCTTAGGGTCTAAAATCAAACAAACATACAAAATATTAAAATTAATTACTATTACTTCACTTGCGTCCCATTCTGTGACTTCATCATATCACGTCCCCGGATCTCATTTTGTACGGAGAATCTTCTACGCCTCGTATTTGGCATTGTACGAGAATTTTTGAATGATTTTTACTAATTTATCCTGATTTTTTTTCTAAATATATTTTAATACATTTTCGGTGCCTTTGACAGTATTTATTTATTTCCTTTTCTTAAATTTGACATGAAAATTTATAGAATCTTTTTGGATATTGGAACTAATTTGTTTAAGTAGGTAATTATTAAAAGTATTTGGTATTATTAGCCGACTTTTCTGGATATTATATAATCATATTTTATTAAACGTATTGCTGATTCGGATTTATAAAATGTAAATCTGGTGGTTAGTTGTTGTTTGTTGTTGTTTGTTTATACATGAATAATTTATGTAGATACTATCCGCATAAATTATCTTACCTCATTTACAAATTTAACAAATTCTGTGAACATTTGTCGATCAAATTAGAATAACTCTACATGGAAGATAACAATTATTATCATAAACAATTATCATAATATATAAAAATTAAATATATTTTTATCAATTTAAACTCCAAAAATGTTCAATAATCTGATCAAACTTGGACCGTCTTATCTTATTCTACCAGCCGATAAACACTGAAATAATCGGCCAACATCTATTTTTTCATACCCCGTAATAAGAGTAAGGCAGAACAACGTTTGTCGGGACAGCTAGTAGCCTAGTAGTCCTATCCTACTAATATTATGCGAAAGTTTGTGAGGATGGATGTGTATGTGTATGTTTGTTCCTCATTCACGCAAATACAACTGAACCGATTACAATGAAATTTAGCGCACATATAGAGGGTAACTTGGATTAACACATAGGATACGTTTTATCCCGGAAATCTCAGGGGAACGGGAACTATGCGGGTTTTTCTTTAAAAATGCGGTCGAAGCCGCGGGCGGAAAGCTAGTATATAATAGTTTATGAACTCGCTCAAAAATATTTACCACGGCATCAATCAAGCTACTTCACATAAACATTGCGAAGTAGTGTCTGAACACGCATAAGCTAATAAATTCAGATTTACTGAAGAAGCTTAAGCTTTTGTCCTATATGGCCGTAAAGTTACAAATTCAGTGCAACTCGGGCACGCGAAGTGAGTGGTCGTGTCTACATTAACTCCCTTCGATACGAAATAAAGTTATCGTCCTTTAATAATAATTAAACTGAATAAAGTGCATGGAAGTGTGAAAAATGTGATTTAAACGGGAATTTTGTGTGTGTGCGTAATAACTTTTGGATGTTTTTCTGTTGTGTGGTTTTATTTATAAACAAATAACGTGAGTTGTAATTATTATTTACTACTCGCTTAACTATACTAAAATAGATGTTTTGTTTCAGGATTTATTTCTTAAAATTGTTAATTAGTTTAAATATATTTTAATTAATCTAATTTAATTTAAAAATATATTTAGGATTACAGTGTTTTAGGTCGTTTAAAATATTTGTGTTTAATTATTGTTAAACGTAATTAAGAAATTATTACAATATATTAAAATATAAACATATAATAATTATTTAAGCAAATAACTAAAATCATACTTACCTATTATTTAACACCAACATAATTCATAACAATTTATTGTTATGGCACTACTTTCATTACTCACCTACAGAAAGGAGTAAAAACAGCTCCAAAATATGCTTCAATATTATTAATTTAATGAAAAAGGCACGATTTCTTAACTTACATTTGTCATAGAGCCTCAAACATATCTTTCTTTGAAAACATTTAAAATACTCTTTTCGAAGTTATCAGTATACGAAAAATCTCGACACATTTACACCTTCAATTAGAAAATATTATTTTGTACATTACAAATATTCTCTGCGTACTTAATTTTTATTTCAAATAAAAGTCGTCTTACAAAATTTTGTGTGTACATTCTGTTTTGCCTTACATTTTATCTATATCGTCTTAATATCAAAAGGTTAGTACGTAAGCATAATATAATGCAGATTTGGTTACTAATCAACAACAAATTGTTGGATTGATGATGGCAAGGTCATTTATTTAATTACTACTGTTAAAAACTGATTGGAAAGTCCATACAGCATTTATCATAGTTTAACAAAATCTTTGAATCGTTTTTTGATTAGAAACAACATTCCGAATTGATGGTAGGAGAGTTGGAAAAGTTTTCATGCATAAACATTTTTAAGGTTTGTACTCCATCGAATTCAGCTGCATTCAAATTTGAGTCTTGGTTCAGTTCAATAGAGTGCATAAATCAAATGACGTGTGGAAATAGAAAAGTGTATCTATTCCATCCATTTTAAAGTCTCAAGTTCGATAAGGCGGTAAATCTGATGTAAGACAGAGATATAAAGGGGAAGATTTACGTTCTCTAAAAGGCTGGAGAGAACTTCTTTATTCCAGTTTCAATTCGATAAACTTATAAAGTTTACTTTGATACATTTAATTGGTTACGAAAAATTTTATTTATGCTTAACTAGTTAAGTTCATAATATGTAAGATTTTTTTATTAATTCTATCGATGACATCTAACCGAAATGTATGTGTGTCTTATATTTATTTACTCAAGTATACATTTATTGACACCAGTTTGCACTGAAACTTGATATTAATTCAATTTAATTTAAAAATATCAGGAATGAGTGGCAATTTTATCAATTTAGCCTTATCGAAAGTTAAATTCGTAGAATCGTTTTAAACGGGATTTTAATTTACATGTTTTATTTTTATATAAAAAGACTACCTAGTTATATAAAAAGAAAGATAAATATGAGCTTAAAAGTTTTACGAATTATTTCGTGTTAAAAATTTCAAAGAAAGAAATAATAACGTTTCTATATATTTTTTTTTTTTTTTAAGTCAGAGCAAGCAAAGGAGCAGGTGGGCCACCTGATGTTAAGTGGTCACCACCGCCCATAAACACTTGTAACACTGGAAGTGTTACAGGTGCTTTGCCGGCCTTTTATGGACAAATAAGCTCTAATATGTAATTGTTAACTAAAAAATACCTTGGCGGAAATAATAAAGGAAAAACAAAAAAAGACGGGTTGCACTCCGGGAGTGCCGGCAGAAGTGAAAACTTGATTATTAACGTTGAGCATGTTTGATATCCATCCGTCTTACGCTTTTTCGATCAGTAAACAACTCAGGAAATTTTTTTCTTACTAAATTGATATCTTATATATAAAATTCTCGTGTCACAATGTTAGTCTGCATACTCCTCCGAAACGGGTGGACCGATTCTCATGAAATTTTCTGTGCATATCGGGTAAGTCTGAGAATCGGCCAACATCTATTTTTCATATGTACCACGGGCGAAGCCGGGGCGGACCGCTAGTAATATATAAGCTTTTTAGACGCTTAACAATTCGCATGGGTTAAACCGGAATAAAAAAATATATCAAAGCATATGTTACTTGTCTTTGTAAATCTTTCTAATGGTAAAAGGATTTATGAAATCGTTCGAATACATTTTGAATCCAATTGTTACAAACAAATAAATATATAAGCCTTTCCTCTTTATAACATTAGTATGAACCTATAAATAAATTATTGTAACAATAAAGAGTAGGATATTTTAAGAACTCACATTGGGGCCTTCAAGAAAAGACCTTATTTGTCCATAAAAGGCCGGCAAAGCACCTGTAACACTTCTAGTGTTACAAGTGTTTATGGGCGTTGGTGACCACTTAACATCAGGTGGCCCACCTGCTCCTTTGCTTGCTCTGACATAAAAAAAAAAAAAAAACTCAATGGTTCTTGAACTTGTTAAGTATTTTACTACAAATTTCAGGTTAAAGGTTTCACAATTGGGTCGTCTATTATTTTATTATTAGTATTTCTAAATATAGATAATTTTCTTTGAAATAAAAATGTGATTCCATTAGCACACACGTGTCGATAGGGGTCTTATTGAATCAGCTGTTATGATAAACTTTAACAAAAGCTATCATACTACGTTGGTTGCATACAAATCTGTTGCGCTAGATTAGGGTTGCATCATCGGGTTTTCTATTAGTATTTTAATTTGCAATTCCGACGATATTCTGGCTTGGATTATAGTAGACTTATAATATTATAATATGATTTAGGTAAACAAAGTCTTTCGGTCAAAATTTTGTGAACAACTAGACTGAAACGTTAACTAATCCTACTAATACTACTTCCTACTATAATCCTACTACTATTATAAAGGCGAAAGTTTGTAAGTATGGATGTATGGATGTTTGTTACTCTTTCACGTAAAAACTACTGAACCGATTACAATGAAATTAAGCACACATATAGAGGGTAACTTGGATTAACACATAGGATAGGTTTTATCCCGGAAATCCCACAGGAACGGGAACTATGCGGGTTTTTCTTTGAAAACGCGGGCGAAGCCGCGGGCGGAAAGCAAGTCGTTGTATAGTTAAGAATGTGTTTATATAATATTTTTGTGTGAATACATAATATTTTGTTTGCTTTTGTTTGCTTATTTCAAATAAAATAAAAATTCAACACAATACATAGACCTACTACGAACTAAATAACAAAATCATAGTTTATATATATTTTGTAAGCTAATAAAAAAATAAAAATGAAACTCGAATAACATTCCTTACTCTAAAGTCTAAAATGAAAACATTTTAGATATGAATTTTTAATAATCGAGAGAACTATTGCAGTAGGTAAATTAAATAGGTCAGCTTTGTTTAAAACCCACGCAAATCATAACAGATATTGGTTCTTATATATTATTAGAATCACTGTAGATTATAAGAAAAAAAAGAATCCATTTTCTAAGCCGATTTCAAATGAAGCGTAAACTAGGTAATGGAAATTATCAAACGTCACGATTTATATAAATAAAACTAGCTGACCCATGCCCACTGTATTTGGTATGAAACAATATTATTATTCGATATTGACACTTATTTTTAATCTCTGAAACAAAGCCTATTTCAATGAGGAGTAACTTTTTTTTAATAATTTATAATAATAAACGTTTCATTCAGGAATACGTTTTTTACTGGTGAAAGAAATTTGATATTTTCTACACAACATAATATATAATACTAGCTTACCGCCCGCGGCTTCGCCCGCGCCCGCTTTGTCTCAAACCTAATAAATTATACACTTAAACCTTCCTATTGAATCACTCTATGTATTAAAAAAAACCGCATCAAAATCCGTTCCGTAGTTTTAAAGATTTAAGCATACAAAAGGACATAGGGACAGAAAAAGCGACTTTGTTTTATACTATGTAGTGATGATAACTAACTACTTTAACATAGCCTTTACGACGACTTGACTGCCTCTTTGTCTAGTGGTATGTTTGGTTTAATTCAAGAGGTCCGAAACTTATAAACTATTTGTTGTTGGATAGTTTCAATCGTGATTGGCTGAGATTTGGTTAGGAGAGTAACAAATTAAACTTGTTTAACCCTTTGAAAATATTACTATCCATTTAATAACTGGGTATATTTTATTAAGGTTTTGGATGAAAGCTTATTTAGATTTGGTGTCTGTAGCTACCCATTTATTTCTAAATATCTTTAGTGTACTTCAGTAAGATATTTAAGTATTCTTTCCCCCCTTGGGAAAGTGGGAAAGAGAAATTGAATGGGTATGTACATCGCTTATTGAAAGATTTGGGAAACACACCTCTATTTTCTACTGGGGATCCAAGTCTGTACAGTTTACGCTGAAGCTAATATCGCAAGGGGATATAATATGATGCTATGCTATTTATTATTGACTAGGTTACTATCTTAGAGTATATATGTTAGTATAAATACTCTAAGGTTACTATATTAGACTATAGTTTTGCTTTGCTTTACTAGTTTTATACACATAATAAGTAGTTGGTCTTCAAAAGTTATCATTCAAATTAAAAGTTACAGTAAATAAAAAAAAAATTAAGTTACACTGTACACATCAACTATAACTGTTTGTCGATTGACAAAGGCCTCTTCCAACCTCTTCCATTCTATAATCCATTACTCACGTAGGTACTTACACATAAATAAATTAAATTAATATACGCATTATAAATCGTAACAGAACTTATAGTAAAAGCTCATTGAAATATATTTTAGATATATTAATACTTTATGATGAATTGAATTGATTAGTATAGATTGTATGGAGGTGGTACTGTGGTTGTAATTACGAAGCTGTTACGAAGTGATTTATTCGTTTTGTGACACGTGTGACATTTGATAATAATCGGCTTAACGTAGGTTATGACCGTGACTATTTAGAAGAGGATTCGAACTATACTAGAGCAGAAATTGTATTCTTCCAGTGCATAGGTTTATTTGTTAAAATTAGTTGGGAGACTAACAATTATAAAGCATTTGAATGCTATAAAAACTAAATATTAAAGTAAGGACTAACCTTGTCAAGGTTCTGTCTCCCAATTGTTGTTTTTGTTCAACTAAAAATTACTCAGTTACTTTTAGTGAGAAAATAAAGGTTTATTTATTACTCACTTTATTTTGAGATGTTCTCAGAAACTCTGTTGTAACGCTTTTGCGTTAACTGTGGGCGGCAAATATGATTTTATTTTATTAAAATAAAAATGTGTGCGTGTACTAGTGTACACACGTAAGAAGTGAAACTTCTTTATGACCATAATTTTCAAAAAATAATTTACTATATTTACGTCGAATCACGCGTGGTAGGGATAAGAAAAAGATGGCGCGTAACGGAAAAATGTCACGCGTAACGAAAAAATGTTACACTAAATTTTTTTCTAACCCCGATAAAGAAGTTTCACTTCAAAAAGTGCTGTAGCACTTAATAAAATCATATAATTTGACCTGTAGGTCACTTTATCAAAAGTTACACAGCGTTTCAAGAACGGAAATAAATTGACATTCGAATTTATAAATTAAAGAACTTTTCAGACCATCTCGTCGATTGAAATCTTCAAAGTTAAATTATACAAAAAATCTATCTAATTACGGCCTTTAACTAATAACGTCGCAGATTTATTTATTTATTTTCATAGGTAATCATAAGTAGATATTAGGTAAGTATAGATTAACGGTATAGATTATCAAATAATCATTATAATTGTATATAATATGTAGGTGCTTTCTATAAGTTACTCTTTCAAAACCAACTTTCTATCGTAGGCGTTTATTTTTTTTATTATTATTATTGCCCATGACCTACCCACACAACATTTCATGAAAAACATCTAATGGGATTTGCGTTAAATTTGGCACGATAGATTGATAAGCACATAGGCTATTTTTGTGGGCATAACACGAGTTTGATTAGTTTATTATTTAATTATTTCTTCTTTATCTCTTACCTTGGGCAATCTGGAAGAGATCGCTAGTAAGCGATAAGGCC